>VUQH01037186.1:3811-17281 GCA_015106775.1 Etroplus canarensis | reverse complement strand
AGTTGGTACACAGCTGACAGCCCTATTTGACAACTGTTAGAATTCATATTATGGCAAGAACCAATCAGCTAAGTAAAGAGAAATGACAGTCCATCACTACTTTAAGAAGTAAAGGTCAGTCAGTCCGGAAAATTGCAAAAACTTTGAATGTGTCCCCAAGTGCAGTTGCAAAAACCATCAAGTGCTTCAGTATGACGAAACTGGCTCAAATGAGGAACTCCCCAGGAAAGGAAGACCGAGAGTCACCTCTGCTGCTGAGGATAAAATCATCTGAGTCACCAGCCTCAGAAGTTGCAAGTTAACAGCACCTCAGATCAGAGCCCGTGCCACACAGGGTTCTAGTAGCAGACACATCTCTACATCAAGTGTTCAGAGGAGACTGTGTGAATCTGGCCTTTATGGTCAAATAGCTGCTAAAAAAGCATTACTGAGGAAAAGCAACAAGCAGAAGAGATTTGTTTGGGCCAAGAAACACAAGGACTGGGCATTAGACCAGTGGAAGTCTGAGTCCAAATTTGAGATCTTTGATTCCATCTGCCGTGTCTTTGTGCGATGCAGGAAAGGTGAACGGATGGTCTCAATATGCATGGTTCCCACCGTGAAGCATGGAGGAGGAGGTGTGATGGTGTGGGGGTGCTTTGCTGGTGACACTGTTGGGGATTTATTCAAAACTGAAGGCACTCTGACCCAGCATGGTTACCACAGCATCTTCTTTAACAGATGGTCTGAAGAGCAGGCAGGTGGGCTTTTGTGACCATATTAGTAATATCCCCTCTCTGTGACATACAGATCAAAGAGTAAAAAAAAATCTAAAACAGAACATTTATTTTTATTACCAAAAAACAACAGGTCATTTCAACAGTCAAACCTGAGCTTTTGACTCTGCCCACTATATGGTCAAAAGTATTGGGCCACCTACACATTACACCTGCTGGAGCTTTTATGACATCCCATTCTAAATCCAAAGGTATTAATATGGAGTCTACACCCTTGCGGCTATAGTAACTTCCACTCTTCTGGGAAGGCTTTCTACAATATTTCAGAGTGTGCCTGTTGGAATTTTTGCCTTTCATCCCAAGGAGCATTTCTGTGGTCAGACATCACTGTCAGATGAGAAGGCCTGGTTTTTAATCTCCATTTTAGCTCATCTCAAAGGCATTTGATGGGGTTGAGGTCAGAGCTTTATGTAGGCCAGTTAAGTTCTTCTACATCAAACTAATCCAAGCAGGCCTTTATGTAGTCGAGGTTCACACTAGGATTCAAAGTGCAGGACAATGTTAAGTAAGGTTTAATGAACAGCTAGATAATTTACAACAACTAGGAATGTGCAGCAAGTAGGACAACAACACAGACCAGGGTAGGCATGGTATACTGCAGAGTTCAGGTAAGTATAGCTTTTAGGAGGATGCTACAGCTGGGTGAGTGGTGAGCTGGTGAGTATGTTTGAGCTGCTGGGTGTCTAATCAGTAGGTACACAGATTTCCCTAAGGTCTGGAGGGGGTGTGAACAAGTGTGTCAGGCAAATGGTACTGAGATGATCCAGACAGGCACACAGATAACAAACTAGAAGACAAAGCAGAGCCAGGGTTATACACTGCTAAGTGGTAATGGTAAACAGGTGTATCTGTTCCCAAAGCCATGACCACTCCTGAAACGAGGTCACAGGTAATTTCCACACTTGTACCTACATACACACTAGACAGAGAGGGAAAAGTAGAGCACCAAGAGGAGAAAAAAGATAGGAGGGTCAGCACGTGAGAGACAGGGAACCATGACAAACACAGTCATGCTATAACATAAAAGGCCTTCCTCAAACTCTTCCCACAAAGTTGGATGAAAATTGAAAATGTCTTGGTAAGATGAAGTATTAAAGTTTACTTCACTGGAATGAAGGGGCCCAGGTCAACCCCAGAAAAAAAAACGGTCACAATAAAGTCATGGAGGTAATATCAACCTGGCATTCACCAAAATCCAACTCATCCATCAGGCTGACAGAGAAGTGTGATTTGTCACTTCACAGAACACGTGCCCACTGCTCCAGAGTCCAGTGACAGTGTGCTTTACACCACTCCATCTGACGCTTTGCGTTGTGCTCAGTGAAATAATGCTTGCATGCAGCTGCTCAGCCATGGAAACCCATGCCATGAAGCTCCCAGCACACAGTTTTTGTACTCATGTTAATGCCATAGGAGATTTATAACTCATAACTGCAGTTATTAGGTCAGCAGAGTGTTGATATCTTAATGCATTATACACCTCAGTGCTCAGTGACCCTGCTCTCTAAGTTTATGTGATCTGCCACTTAATGGCTGAGTTGCTGTAGTTCCTAAACATTTTCACATTATAATGATACTACTTGTAATTGTTCGTGGAATATCTAGAAGGGAAGAAATTTCATGAACTGACTTAATGCAACAGTGGCATCCTATTACAGTACCACACTCTAATTCAGCAAGCTGTTAGAAACGTTTGTAAAGGCAGACTGCGTGGCTAGGAGCTTGATTTTATATACCTGTGACAATATGACTGAATGAAACACCCGAATTCAGTGATTAAGAGGAGTGATCCAAAACTTTGGTCCATGCAGTGTATGTTGACCTCATTATTTGAAACTACGGCAATGTTTAATATGAACATCCACCACTGTAAGCGTATGTATATGACATATTTTTTTTTTTAAAAAAGCCTGTATATTCAGTATATTTTCATTAGTGAGAGAAGTGGTTTGATGAGGTGAGCCATAAAGGAAAAGTCACACAATTCGGTAAAAACTGTGTAGGGATAAAGGGACTTTGCGTGTGTGTTAGGTTTTTGCTTCAGGGGCTCCACTTAAAAGATTTTACCCTAAAAGCAGTCAGTATTTTTTCTGCCATCCACAGAGAATCGTAATTATTAATGCGTCTTGTAATTCTCCGCAACTGAACTGTGCAAAGACGTGAAAGCGGGATTTTTTTTCCGCCCTGTGCTCCTGCTGTTGGAGCTGAGTGGAGTATTTGAGTCGATAGCTCCCCCTGGAATAGACGGATTAATGGTACGCTCCGGAGCGGCTGTGTGCTCAGAGTCTGGAGCTGGCTGTGCTCCGGCAGTCTGTCTGGTTTCAGGAGAAAGAGGAGGTGAAGGCGGCTCAGTTGCAGCTCAGCATCAGCGTTTCTCTTCCACGTCCGTCATGACCATGTACAAAGGCAGGCGTCGCAATCAGAGATGTGAGTACGAGGCGTTAATTACTGGCAGAGTCAATGATACCAGTTAAACATCTGGATTCACAACCAGTCTAAGGCACTGTGTTTTTCTCTTTTTATAGCTCTGCATACACTGGTTAAAAGTTCTGCAACTCATGCGCTTTTGCTGCTTTAGAAATCAACATAAGGATGGCAGTTTTCTTGGAAACTTGAGTGGTTCATATATATGTATACGTATAAACCACTTTTCACTGTGAATCTTCTCTGGATTGAAGTTTGTGTCCGCTGCTTCTCTTATATCTCAGCATTTTAATGTGTAAATGTGTATTTTCGAGTAAAGCACTTGATTTGAAGCGACACTGTGGACTGTTGCACTGTAGCTTTAAGTATCCATGACAGACTGCAAACACTGATGCAGATGATACAGGATCATCATTCATATGCCAGAGTTAATTGAATCATTTGACCAAATTCACAAAGTCTCTGACTGACTCAAAGGCAGAGTTTAGAGGATGTAGAATTATTGTATTTTTTCTGTTTGGTGACAAATTAATGCTGTGGTTGTTTTGTGGGTAACAATGTGTCCATCGAGTCCTGCACAAGTGCCTATGAACAATATGTCCTTTGCAGGAGCTTTTTGCAGCACCAGGTGTGTGTGCACACACCTAAGTGCTCTCAGACATATTTTTGCAAATCAGTAGGTACATGAATAATTTATAATATTAATGAATTTCATATACTAACATCCATATCTCCTGATTTATAATCATTAATTATTTATAAAAGGGTGCAATTTGCATTTCAGACTTGTGTATTAATATTTATTTAAATTAATAAAATTTTTCCGGAAACTAAGAGTTATTTTTTCAGCACAGGAGAAATGTTCATTCATCGAGGTAGAAAGCCACACGTAACATTTCATATGGATCTCTTGTATTCAGGACCCTGAAAATGAAGCAGCCAAACGGCATGGCATCTTTGATTTTTACTATTATTCTAGCGATATATACGTAAGGCAAAGAAATGCAGCAAATGTGAAGAAAAACCACTTGCAAAGGCAGTACTTAGAACCTTACATATGACTGTTGTATTCATATCTGCAGGACGATGAAAGTGCCACAGCTAAGTGGAGGCCATCATTAAATTTACTATTTATACTTTTGACACTTCCTAATCCAATAAAATCTAGTTTCTATTATATAAGATAAAGACATGCAGCAGTTTTGACTGTGAAGAATATTTCATACCTTAAAAGTGACTTAAGGCAGTGGTTTTCAACCTCTCAGTAGCTTGTGATCCTTTAAAAAATAATGCATATTTATGATGCTCTGTCTCTGGATGTTTGGCTGTGAAATGTGACCAGTTTTCAATTGGATAAGCTTTAAAAGTTCTGAAACAGACCCATAAATCTGGAGAAACATGTTTATTCTGCTATCAAATACTGATAATCCTACACAGCATGTCACAATAAACACTAAACAGGCTGGAAACCACTTGCTTAAAAAGTTAATCAGAATAGCTTCTTGTCAGTTTTATTTCAGCTAACCACCTCGTCAACAAGTCAGTGACTATTGATGCATACTACAGAAACAATGCATGCTGTCTCTCAGTTGTAACTCCCCACCATTTAAACAGCTGAATGTGTCTACCATCCATCTTTGAACAAGGTAGCCAAGTTTCAAAGCAGATGTTCAAGCAGGTTGCAGCTGTCAGTTTGTTTTCCAGCTGCTTGCACAGATTAATGAGCATGCCGTTATGTGGAAGTGATGGACCGGCTCCAGGGGTTAAAATGTTTCAAAGCATTGCACTTTAGAGCCACAAAGTTACATCATAAGAAAAAGAAGCCAAAATAAAAAAGGAGGAAAGTGCATTAGTGCAGGAGTGCAACTCAGAAGAGATGAAAGACTAAATTATCTTTACCTCAGGCTACGACAATATGCTCATTATTTTTTAATGCAAAAATTAATGCATACCAATGTTCAGAGGTACCACAGTGGTGTCAAGATTTGCCTTTTGCACTTATGAACATCCATCTTGTAATAGTCATATCCCCAATGTGATCTTCTGAGTCTAGTCAACTTGAAAGTTTAGCAGTCTAGCATCACATCCTTCTTAATGAACCATAGCTCACCAGGTCAAATAATTTTATTAGAAGCTCAGGAGCTTGAAGACAGGCTGCCAAATTTATGCACCGCCAAGCAACCATTTTCCTGAAAAGGGCAAACGAGTAAAGTACAAGGATTTCATTAAGGAAGGACAAGTCGCTGAGTGATTAAGCCATGTGTCCCCACAACAAAAACTGTTGAAGTCCTGAGGTCCTTGTCCAGATTGGAATCACTCAGGACATTGTACTCTTTAGATGGAGTCATGCTACTCTGAGAGAGCTGGCAGAGTAATTACAGTACACTCCAGTGATTCTGCAAGCTTCTTGGGTGATAGTCTGTTTTGAAATGTCAAGCCGTGTCAACATCCAAGATTCAAGATTCATGTCAACCATATCTGCAGTTCATTAATGTAGTTTAAACTTTAATTTAACTTCACTCTGATATTTTGACTATACAAACATCTATTTCAAGATATATAGAATTGCATTTTTATTAGTAAGAATGAATTAATTCAACTTACAGGGCTTTTGGGGATAAAATATGCCTGTCAGTAATGATATGGTCATAGATCTGACAAAAAGCAGAGGTAAAGCTTTATTTATATTACTGCATTGAATCCCTGTCATAGTGGGTGACTTTGTTTGCATTTATGCTCATAAGCTGGTCTGCCATCTTGCGCTGCCTTTACAAATGAAACTGAGCTGATCATTTTGGACTTGGAGCTAATAACTCTTGAACAACAGTTTGTTTTACTCAAATGCAGTAAGGAAAGAAGACTTTAGAAGCATCAATTCTGTATATATATAGTCTCAGAGCTGTGAAAACAAGAAAAACAGCTTGTGTCTGCATTGGCAGAATACTAGATATTACATTAGCATAATGAGCACACTAGCTTGTACAATTACAACCTACAGGTTGTTTCACAAGTATGATCCTTATGCTAACACTGCACTTATATTGCATATTACTACAAACGGATGCATTACAGTTGTTGAACTCTTAGTTGGTGTGACATGTAGTCATGTTTTTGGGGATGTGCACATCCAGCTACAGTGTAGGGTATAAGGCTACGTTTTAGATTCAAAGCATTTTCCCCTGGGGATAAAAAAAAGTATTCTGATTCGGATTATGATAAAGCAAACATAACTACATTAGTTAAGCTGCTATGGAATTGCAAAAAGGGAGGGACTACAGTATTTTGGGCTCTGCTGGTCATTTTCCCATAGAATATGGGAACTGCTATTGCCTGGATCAATCAGAATCAGAATACTTTATTAATCCCAGGGGGGAAACTGCACTTATTTTTTGCTCAAACTTTCCAAGTTTCTTTTAATCCCAACCTTGTGTTTTGGAAAAACATTTTTTGTTCCTTTTGCAAAGACTCAACAAAAACCATGTATTCTGATTGCATAGGGTCGCTTCACTGTACTAATGTCCAAGAAACATAAGTTAGTGTGTTGAAAGCTATTTACCATCTGTTAAAAGCATTTGAAAGCTATAGAAAATGCACAGTCTATAGCTTAAATCAGTTTGCTTTCAAATTCTTTGTCAGTTTTGATTGTTTGGTTAAAGCTAGCTTGCTCGACTTGTGTATAAAATAGAAACCTTGGTCACATTCAAGCCTTTCTAAGGAGAGTTCACACAGCACTGACTAAATGTAGCAGCAGTAAATCTTTCTGCATGTTGCAGTATTCCTGAGTTTTTAATTTGTTGTCTAGTATAGTATTTCTCTGCTGGCAAGACATGAGTGTGTTTGTTAACCAGCAATGATTGGTTTGCTATAGCTCAAGGAACACTTGGCACAAAAGGCTACATCAGCTATAGAGTATAAAGCCTATGGCAAAAATGACGAACGACAATAAAACAAAAAAATCCTAGGAACAAAGGAAGTTCCTGATACTCCAGAAAAATTAAGATTGGTATCCAGATGAAGGATTACAGATTAAAAAAGAAAGTGATCGAAGCTCAGGACCAGCTTGGACTAACATTGGTGTGGCTTATACTTGTCATAAGCATACAAAAGTTAGATGTAGTCTCAGGGTCTGAAAGAGAAGCCAGTTTAATGCCTTAAATCTGCATTCTTTCTAAAGGCCAGCCAGGGAAGACTTTTTCAGTTGCAAAAAGGAAGTCAGACTGAACAGAAGCCTAGGAGAAAATGACCTCGTTTCTCACTTGATTTCTGGGTAAACACTTTTCTGATGAGATTGTGATCCAAATCAACAGTTTGAAATCTTGTTCAATAGCTTGAAGTATGGTGCCTGTTAGAGTTACATAGTTGATGAAGTGCACAAGGCCCTCCCACCATGACAGTGTTGCAACAGGAGAGCATCTGTTGTAAAATCTATGCCAAATTACCAATGCCGATTGATCGGCTACAGTGACCACTTGGAAAAATACAAGGAAGCAGCTAAAGGAGCTTCTGTAGATGACAAAGCAATGTATGCTTTACAGCATTAATACCTTATGATTGACAAGTCACTAAAATATGAGAGGGTAGCGTCCTCATTATGACCCATGGCAATAACATGTGATGAGTTAGGCACTTTCTGTTAAATTACCTATTTTAAGCTTAGGCAGTCAGACTAGACTAATGGCTCATTTATGGTACTGCGCTGGTCCTTCGGAGAGCCTATGCACAGTTATGCACTGTTGCCTATGTGTTGTAGCCATTTACTGTCACCAGGGGGCAGTGCTACAAAAACCACTCTGTGGGCTACTTTTGCTTACTGTTGTTGATCCTTCAGCCACCGTCTGTGCTTTTGCTGCTGTTTTTTTATTTTATTTTATTTTTTTATTAGAACACCGCTGTTGCTCCCTTCCTGTCTCAGCCTACTTCTTAACTATGTGTGCTAGTTCTGGAGGACTGCACGTCAGCATGTCTGCACTGGTTGCCTTACCTTCTGCGCAGGCAAATAGCGATGCAACTGGACACAACCACAGTGCTATAAATCGAGCATAACTCAGAAGTACGACGGTCACTCACACCAGCTGACCAGTGCCACCACATTAAACGAAAAGGGGGAAAAACCCTGCTCGTAATTTGTGGTTTGTCAAAAATTATGTGAGGTGAACAATGATAAGGGGAAGATTGCATGAATCATCAATTCATTTTCTTATTCAGCTTTTGGACTTTGGATCGCTGTCCAGTCTGTCATTGGGCAAAAGGTGGGGTACGCCATGAACAGGTCATCAGTCCATTAAAGGTCTAAGAAATCCACACCTACAGAAAATTTAGAATCACCATTTAAGCTAAGAAACATGTTCTTGGACTGTGTGAGAAAACTGGAGTGCCCAAAGGCACAGGATGGACACACAAACTCCTCACAGAAATACCAGACTGTAGTGTCCCATGGGAATACCACAATCAGACATCATCCTGAATTTGACTGACCAGTTAGCGAAAGATCTGAAGCCTTCCATGTTGAGACGCCCTAACATCTCAGGTTTGCACTGCAGTCAGATTTTAAAATGGTGATCAATTTTAGGTGCGGCATTTTCCACCCCAGTCAATGCAGCTGAACATTATAAGATGTTACCCCAAATAGACATCTATATGAGTATATTGGTTGCCACATAAGCCCTAGTCAGAAGATATTCGTTGTGAAACAGGCTCCAAATAAGCCCTTAGGTATATTAAATCAAGGAAAAAGTGTTTCATTGCAAATTGCTATTTTGTAAGAAAGACTGTTTTATTTCTATTTTTTAAAATAACATATTCTGCAAGTATGTAAACAAACTTAAAAATAGTCTGTCTGTAATAACATTCAGTTCAGATCTAATCCTAATATGACCTGTTCTTGTTAGAAATCACTCTGCATTTTCATTTTGAGTAGTAACAATGTCTACATCTGTCACAATAATTAGGTCATCAACTTGTTGTACACAGTTTACATAAGAATGTCTTCAGCAATTATCCAACATGATGCCAGAGTAAACAGCAGGGATTTCACTACAGTAAGAAAGCTTACTGTTGGCATTTTATTAATTATTTATTATTTATGATATTTTATTCCCTTTTTACAGTTGGCTTCTCGGTTGACTGTCTTTTAGACTTAAAAGTTTATTTCTTTCTATGTTAAAATTATTTTTTCAGCAGAGTAAAATGGCCTTAAATTTAATATAATATATTTCACTAATTTCTGAGGCAGTATATAGTCCAATAAATACAGTTATGTGTGCCAGACATTGTGATGTCTACATGTACGAACAGTCAAATGCACACCTATCCAAATGTGCCCACAGACACATTCACAGTGTCTTCTCTTTCAGCCTTTCAGTCACCCTGCTCCATTTGAGAAAATTCACTTTCAGGTGTCATAAAAAAGAAGCTGCCTGTGCCATTGAGCTGAGATTGGAGATTAGTCAAGTCTGCTCTGTCAGATTTACAGAGTGAGAGAACACACCCTAGATTGAATCTGTGGCCACTGTCATGCAGGATGTCTCTTAGTGGCACATTTGTATTCATGCAGGTTCCTGGATGATCTCTTAATCAAATATCGCTCACCTGCTCTCAGGATGCATGTAGACTCCACAGAGGTAGTTTGTTCTGTGCCAGGATTGATCCCTTGCCTGCCAAAAGATTATGTTTTGGCGTTAGCTGAGGAAGGAAATGGAGTCTTTCATTTATTTTCTCAGGGAATATTGTAATACTACAACACTTACATTGTCTGTCATAATTGTTTTTGCAGTGAGAACACTGAAGAACGATGGTGTTAATTGTTCAGTCACTTTGTAAATTCTCTTCAAATGTATTATTACATTATCAAAGTAACCTCACTCCAGAGGTAAATTGCTAGTAGACTTTGATTCAGCTTGTGTTTGGCTAAATAGAAGCAGCACAAGGGTTATACACGTATTTCACTGTTTTTGCTATTAAAAGCATGCTCATCTGAGAGGACTTATTCAGATATATGCCTGTGCTGTGACTCCCATTGTCTGTGCCCAGTCCACACCTCCAGAGACAAAGCTCTGAAGGGCACACTGAGCGGAGGGCTTAGTGTCTAACTAAAATAGACACGCATGCTTGAAGTAACACAGTGAAGCACTCGTAGGTAATTCACCACAGCTTCATTAATATGAATAAATCCAAAGTGAGTCGGAGGGCCCTAAGGTGCACATGAGTATTCTTGAAGGATCCAGTGTGGGTAGATAAAACGGTTCCTGAACTCACTCACTTAAAATGAGGTCTTCTAAAGTCAGCTGTTGGTGCTTTCATCTCCTACACATATGATGGGAGTCGGTGTGAAAACACCAGACAGACTGTGTGAGACGGTGTAAGACAGGGAAAACTGCACGGTAGAAATAAATGCCATAGGAGAGGGTAATAAATAATCACACAAGTCCTGAATTCATGACAGAGATCTTACCAAATTACCAAAAAGTAATTTTCGGGGTTTAACTTCACAGATTTTCAAACTCAAAAAATAGTTTAAACGTAGAATGTCAAATACATTAGTGAGAAGCTGTGCTGCTGTATGGGATGGGAAGAGCCTAATAAATTTGTGATGTTGATCCCAATTACTTTGTTTAAAATAGCTTGATGGTGTCATTGGCATTGGCAGATGTCTGCGTCTTTCAGTTAATAACAGTTGATCCAGTGTCTAAATGTAATGTGAAGGAAAGATCAGACCCCTGACAATTATCACCCACTCTGTGAAGTGTATAAGCAACTTTTGTTTTGCTAGTTCTGGTTTTCCAGCCCACTAGCTTTTCTCTCTTGAATAATATTAGTACAATATTTCATGGAAAGTTTTTTTAGAGAGAGAGAGAGAGAGAGTGCTCTCTGCTGTACACAACCTACTCAGCACCTTAAGGCAGACAGACTAAATTAGCAACTAGCCAGCGAACACATTTGAGCATTTAACAAAAACAGATATTTTCTTCAGGGTGCAATGTTATTTTTGTTAACTAAAAAAAAAACCATTTAAAATATTTAACATTAAACTAGACATGAAGAATACAAAAAGTAATTGGAAAGATATCTTGCACTTGCAAAACCAAACTAAAATAAAGAAAATATACATAGGATATGTAGCTTTAATTTTAACCTTTGTTGAGTTGGTCACATTTGTTAACACAATCAGCATACAGTAAGTAGACTTTGGCACATATTTTTTAAACTGCAGTATCTATGTAGCTGTGTTTCTAGTGTTTTTATATTACTGTGTTGTTATTGTGCTCCTGAGGTTTTTAAATCTTGTAGTCTGACAAATACCACCCATCTTAGAATAATGGATACTAAAAATATTTAGTTTCAAAGTTTGTTTTAAACAATTAAAGTAAAACAAGCAACCCCGCCCCATGTAAACTGTCTGAAACTTTAAAGCACACACGCGCGCACACACACGCGGTTTAGTTTTTGTTAAATATTGTCACTGTTTAATATGCCATACATTGTTGTTCATCTGAGGTTGTATTTACTTGCTTTAAAGACCTGATGAGGAGTGGATGATTTAAAAAAATGTTCTGGTACATAAAACCATAGAACTGAAAGAGGGTGCACTCTCTTTTTCACATGACTCTCATTCCTCATAAGAAAAGCACCTTGTTCATTATTGTCTGACAGCAGTACATTCATTATCAGCTCTCAGGAGTTAAGAGTTTCCTGGCTTGGACTTTCTTTTGCTTTCTTTTGCTTTGACATTGCCTCTAAGTTATCTTTTTTGTTGCCAACCTGCACATAATGGCTTCAGCAAAGTACATTTTTATATTCCCCCTCAATGTGATGCTGCATGGAGTTTATAGTATCAATCAAGTCTTAAGTGGCTATTGCTTAGCAACACAGGCTCTAGCTCTTCTGTCTCCAGCCTTAACTTTTTATGAATACACGTACAAACAAGTCAGTCTGCAGGCGCACATGCACTTATCATGCGACTTTTGTATATGATTAGTGTAATGACTGTAATTAATCAGAGGCTCAGTGTGTGTCTGTTGGGGTGTGGAAGGAAGGGGTGTTGTGAGGTGGCAGTGTTCATTTTAGAGTGCTTTTTAGTGCTCCACTCTCTCTTTAATGACCCTAGCAGGGGACCAGAGAAGAGCAGGCTTTACAGAGGGAACCATTCCTCACGTCTTCCTGTGTCCTAATGATAATGATACAGCTGTCCCTGTGCACCTGAGAGCTAACGATACATCCCCCAGTCCATTAGTCCATTAGGGAGAGCAAGGAGAAAATCAAGAGAATGAGCTAGGAGAGAAAATCTGGGCTCCAGACATAGCACTGTGTTAAATCTGCAGACAATGTGTTAGAAGACCTAGACATAGCTGCAGCTGCAGGAGTCTGGGTGAAAATGTGAGTCTGAGAGAAATGGTGTGACAGAGCAACTTGTCTGAGATATTTTGCATTCTTTAATTCATAAGCTCGGTGCATTACCATTGCAGCAGCGAGTTCATTCTCATCCCTAACCCTGGAAGAAAAAACAAAAAATGAGATTGCAACCCTTTAGGCAAAAA
This sequence comes from Etroplus canarensis, assembly GCA_015106775.1. Classification (NCBI taxonomy): domain Eukaryota; kingdom Metazoa; phylum Chordata; class Actinopteri; order Cichliformes; family Cichlidae; genus Etroplus; species Etroplus canarensis. The sequence continues at coordinate 4,548 of VUQH01037186.1, read as the reverse complement.
AAAAAAACTTGACTTCGACTCCCGTTATGGCATTTGCTAATGCATGATCCCCAAAGCTGATGTTTTGTCTCTGCAACTCAAGGGTGACTCATCAACAAGAAAGGATCTCAGCTACTTTGTTGGTTCACGCCTGTGTTTGTTTGTTTTGTGTGTATATGTGGGAAGGTGGCGCTTGATTTTTGTTTGTGTTTTTGTGTATGACCTTGAGCAGCACTCAGGGCTGATTGAGCTGAGTTTGAGCAGAAGCAACTCGACAAGCCGACAGACTAAACGCAATGGGATGCCAGCTGGGTTTAATGCACCGGGGTTCTTGGCAGGTAGAAGGGGCTGTCAATCATAGTAAGAGCCATGAGGTGTGTACAGATGAGTCAGAGCAGTCTGCTAATGCATTTGAAGGAGATTTCTTTGTTGTTCTATTTTACTGAGTGAACACTCCCCTAATATTGACTTGAAGTCCTTTTTTGCACAGTCAAGAGTTTCAGTTGTTTCAAGGCTTTTAAAACATTTCCAAAGTTTTCACCCTCTGTTTGTTACAGTGGACTGAAGTGAAATAATTAAATGACTCGATGCTTTTTACTGCAGTTGATGTGGTTAGTTTTATCACACAGAACCCTATAAACACTCAGATAGCCGGAACTAAGAAATGCTTTCAATTAAAGTTCTTCACTACTTTCTGCTTTCTTATGAGAATCTTTCCCTTTACCATCAACTTAATGTCTTTTTTTTTTTTTTTGACT
>VUQH01037185.1:0-13868 GCA_015106775.1 Etroplus canarensis | reverse complement strand
CCAGGTAGAGCTACAAGGCCCTCTCGCCATGGAGGGTTGCGTCAGGAAGGGTATCTGGCATAAAACCTCTCCCAAATTACCAATGTGGATTAATCCACTGTGGTGACCCCTTGGGGAGAATACTTAAGGAGCAGCCGAAGGTACATTTTAATGCACAATTTTTTGCAAGGACAAAAAAATACCATGCTTCCACTAAATTAATTTTCATGTTCAGTTTTGCTACATGTACTGCAGTATCCTGTTAAAAAGTTGTGGGCTGCAGTTTGATGAAGCCTCAATTTCCAGGAATAGTTTAGTTTAACAACATTAACACTAAATCTAAAAGAAAAGTCTGAGCTGAGGTTAGTATGGACACAGTACGTCTGGGTTAGAGGCTGCAACAAGCAAAACAAATGGCAGAGCCACCATTCTTCCTCTTTTCCCACAATTCAGCTCTCTCAGTGCAAATGATCTGCCAGTGACTGAGCACAATTTGGCATTGCCCTCCCAGCACCACCACCACCTCCCCTCAAAACAGACACCCACCCTCTGACCCCAGGCATAAGCACCTCCCTCACTTACCCCCTCTTGTGAACACACTCCACTTCAGCCCAGAGGAATTCATTTTCTAATTTTCCTTGACTGAGAAAACAATACACATGCCTTAACAATGTTGACATCTCTAATGCCTTAAAACGCAGGAGTAATGGAGCTTTGATTGGTAGTAAGTGGATATGTGCACATTACAAACACACATAGGGAGCTGCTTTTATGTACTACAATTTTTTTCACCTTCCCAGTACAATTAGAGGTAAAATAAATTAAAATAAGCTGTGAAAACATTAATTAATCAAATATTGTGATATCTCTGCACATTAGTCTTAGAAATGTCTTAATTTTTTTCATACAAGCAAATTTTATTTTGCAAGACAAAATAATATGAACAAAATTGTGTTGATGTTAGAATCACAGTTCTAGATTTGATTCACCTCCAAGTGAATTCTTTCTTTGTGGTTATACACTAACTATGGTATAACCCGTTTAGACTTTATATGTGATTTATTTCCATGACAACAGAGGTCAGATGAGACTGATACACATGACCGAGGACAAAAATCTGAGCTGATAGAAGTTTAACATTGTATGATATAATAAGGTTATTTGTGAGCAAAGCAATGGCAAATGCTGCCTCTCAGTGTGTACACTTACATTTATGTTTAAGCTTACTTACGTTTGAAAATGTTTTCTGTAATTCTGTCCCTTCACTTCCAAAAACTAATATTACATAGGATATTAGTCCTGCATAAGAAAATTTCCATTTATAGGTGTTATAAGCACAATCATCATACAAACCTTTTTTTAAACATCTACAGCTGGAACTGAGTAATCCTTTTTATGAAAAAGAAATTGTGACATGCAAAATTGTTACTGCATTTCACAAAATACCCCTTTTAACGTTCTATGATGAACATGTCCGGGCCAGTTGTATATTAAAGTCTGAATTTGTCTGACAGCGCCAAGTGTGTTCATGTTTTTGTGGGTCAGTTGGTGTTAAAGGTAATGCTTTTCAGTGTGTGATTATGTATCTCTTAATTCTTTGCAATCACTACGTTTTTTTTTTTTAAAGACATCCTCTGCCAGCATTTCTGAATGATTGATAATCTTATTCTCAGGAGGGCCATAATCCAAAAATAGATCAAGTGCTTCATTCACAGTTTGTCATTTGTCTATTGTGGCCATGTAGCATAATGCGGGCAAAAAGTTAAAAAATCTAGACCAGATCATAATTAGTACAGTACCAAGCTGTGTTTTTATTGGATACAACTTTTAGATACACATATACAAACTCTCTTTAATTATAAGATGTTAGCTTTAAAAAATAAAGTAGAAAAATGTTTGAATTTTGTGTATTTAAATGCCTGTAATGTGGTTGACTATAGCTCTATTCAAATAGAAATCTTGACTAATTTGGCTGTAAGAAAAATGCACCTGCTAAGGTGGATTTCTTCATGCATTATTCAAGTTAGCTTGCAGATTAATGTTATTCCATTAAAATTTAACACCTACCTAACGTACTTATTATTTTCAGAAGAGCAAACACTTTGTCTTGTTTCAAAATGGCACAATCACAAATATCTGAGTTTAAAAAAAAACCACTGCAGGATACATAAGCTGAAAATCATGGGTTTTCTATTTTAAAAATGTGCTGTGTTTTCTGCTAAGATGGTTTTACCTCTCTGAGGTTAAACTGGAGGATATTCATGACAAGGCCATGTCTGACAGAACTCACTAACCAGTTTGTCTCCCATGAACACCTCTCTCAGTTTTAAAGGCTAATTTTTAGCCAGGTTAACTGCAGCAGCAATTTTGTTTCCTCAAGCAAAGACAATTCATGGCACACCTGTCACATTTCCCACACTTTAAAAATAGCAGTGGTAATACTTAAGCATTCTGAGACTTTGTTTCGCAGGCTAATACAATATAAAAGCTAAATTGATGAACATAAAATACTTTATTTGGAATTAGTAAAGTTGGCCCACATTTATTTGGCAACACATTCTTCTTTAATGCTCGAAAAATCCCCCTCTCTCCATCCTTTCTTTTTTTTTACTAAGACTTTTTTTTAACTAAACCACATCAAGGCTAAACTTGGAAAGTAGATGTTGGTGGACAAGTGAATATTTTAAATACTAATAGCATTGCTTAACTGTTTTCCTACCTAAGGCAGACCTATAATATCTACATTTTTATCCCATATACATGTATTCAGCTGAATTGTGGCAGTTGTTACTTATTTTTACTTATTATTTTTATATGATGTTATTTTATCTAGAGCCAGCCTGCACTAAGCATAGATTAGCATAAGAACTGGAAATTAGGGAGATAGCCTTTCTTGTGCCATAACAAAATCCAAATCAAGGGGTTATATGCAGGACTACTTCCTGAATGGCAACACATATATGACAATGATATGGATCTTCATAGTCAACTCTTGGCAAGACATATAATAAAAAGCAGAGAAACAACACCCCAAAATGTAATGGTCAAGTGAATTAAAAAAAAAACATATCTGAAATAATACCCCAAATTTAATATCACACTATTAAATTTATTTTCATACACATGCCACAAGCAGTTCAAACACTCCCTTGTCCATAGGAGATTTCTCTCTGACCTTCACGAGATGACATCTCTCCCATGTCCATGATTCCCTGACCTCATCATGTCCCCAGCCATTTATGTGTTACCATAAAATCATCTGTTTCTGGCAAACCGGCCATTAAGTGAGTTATGCCTGACTTGGCAGCCGGAAGGCAGCAAGGAAGGCAGTCCAATCCAGCAGACAGGCTAGCTCTAGTTCAGCGGCCCACACACACAAAAAAAGACCCCTTCAATCATTCCCATGGTTCTTATTCCGGGCAGCAAGCGTGGTGTCTACAGTTTCCCAGGCCCCTCCTAAAAAATGACACATTCTCAGACCAGATGCTTCAGACAGCCAGTACAGAGCTGTGATTATTAGCAGGGCTCTTTTTTTTGCGAGGGCCAGCCTATTTTTAACCAAGGATGAAAGTTTGAATATCCTTCCACCCCTTGAGCACACTAACAACTGTTGCCAGATACTGGAGGGTTTCAGCCCAGACTAGGGGTGCCTGGAGGGCATGGCTCCTATTCAGAGCAGCGAGCCAGCACTGTGCCATTACTGGCAATGCTACATTTACTTTCTCTCACTGCACATAACCCACAGTTGACTGCAAAAAAAAGACTTTCGATGAGTGATTGCAAATGCTGTAAAGTTGGTCTGTACCTTTGTGAAGACTTGTGACTACCTTCTTGTTCGTCTGCTGGCTGGCAGTGATTGCCAGTGGCATTCCAGGAGGGTATATTTCTCATACATTCCTACATGTTTGCATGGGGTTCTGCAGTGGGGGCTGTCAAGTGTGAGATACAGATGACAAGCTGGGTTCTAGAGTAGAATGAGGGCTGTCAAAGCTTTGCTATATTAGATGACGATGAAGACAGACAAATGCTTACAGACAGGACAAAATAATGTCTGCTGCATGGAACAGGAATGATTGTTTTTGGTGCTTACTCATGCTGGATTGGGAAATGATTTGGAAAGCAAAACATTGTTTTCTTGGGATTCTGCACTGGCCCTCTGATCTGCTCTTCTGCCAGTTGATCATTGTCACGAAAACAAATGCTGCAGTGCACATGTTCATTGTGTGAATGTGTGTTTGCAAACATCTGCATCATGTGTATATCCTTAAGTGTTTCTGATTTCACAACATGGATCAAACCCACAGGAAGCTGAGATTCAGATTACTCTTTGCTATCTGTACAGTAGGGGGAGTGATGGGGATTTAGCTGGGAGGTCAGAAAAAGTGCTATTGAAGTGCATTGGTGAAATTGTTGCAAGACCTTAGAGGTCTTATCTGTAGTACAAGGGATATACAGTTTACACAATCTACATCACATTCACACTAAGTAGTTCCTTCAAGGACTCTTAGTTTTTTGTTGGTTACAAGATGTCTTCTACATCACTGAAGTGGTGTTCATAAACTGCTTTCACAAATGCCCTGCAGCCCTGAACTTTTCCAGATATTTCCTGGCAGTGATAACTTGAATGTCCAGATCAGGATTTTACCCTGCCAGCTCCTTAATACCAAAGCCATGTAATGTCCAATTGAAACAATGTAATAATACAGGATGCAAATTCTGTAAATTCATAGTGAGCACAAAGGGTATGTGTTGTATCTTATGCATGCTCTAGCAAGGTACCACTCCAACCTAAACTAACACGTGTTTTGCCAGTGGTGAGAACACATCTGATGAAGATAATCTTCTGTTGTGTGCTACAGGTGAGAAAAAAGCAACTTCAGACAAAGCCTTGATCTTATTCTCCTAACACTGTCCAGAAGTGGTTTACGCTACATTAGTTTAGGAGGAAAACGACATGGTGCTCCTTGAGACATTATTTTTATTATGTTATGTTATTTGTTTGTTCGGCTACATCTTATCAAGAAATCCAAGCAGTTATATGGAAACATACAGCCACTTCTATTTCAAGCAAACATTATTTTAGATTTTTTTTTCTTTATCAGGTAAGGCAGTTTTAATTCAAGGCATAGATCTTTTGATTAAAGATTAAACCAGGTGACACCTTAAACTTACAATGAGAAACCAGGTGATAATGTGTTTGAGCATCTTAATCACAAACTGGTAATTGATCATTGAACAGTACTAGCTTCTTGCATTGCTCCATAGTACCCCAACCATGTTCCTAACTGCAGTCCGCAGCTGCCCCTCACAGTAATGCGAACTCCTGCCCATAGCACAAAGGGAGCCTGTGTGAGGTGTTCACCTACTCCCACCCCAGCCAGCCTCTCTCCCACAGTGTGGCTGATGTGCTCCATTTGCTGGATGATGGACTGAGCGAGACAAGGCAAAAGTTCACACACCTTTCCTGTTCACATGGTGGAGAGGCTGGATTGACCCTGCTGAGCTTGCTCAGAGGCCACCTCCCATGTGCCATTGCTGGTTCCTGGCCCTCCTCCTTGCACAACAATTAGTCCCCTCATTTAAAGCCAGCCACGCCTCTGTTGTCCTAATGCCATAACTGCTCTCATAACTGCTGCTATTTCCTTGCCAGGGATGGAGAAAGGAAGGGATACAGCAAGAGAAGTTTCTTTGTATAAGGTCAGTAAGTACCACTATATGAACTCAAAACAAACACAATATAGCTTAGTTAATGTACCGCTTTCTCAGTGTCCCTGTAGTGTAGTGGTTTACACATTCACCTTACAAGTGAGAGGTCCCTGGTTTGATTCCAGGTAGAGCTACAAGGCCCTCTCGCCATGGAGGGTTGCGTCAGGAAGGGTATCTGGCATAAAACCTCTGCCAAATTACCAATGCAGATTAATCCACTGTGGTGACCCCTGGGAAAGAATAAAGGGGAGCAGCCAAAATTTACTATACCAAGGAGAGCCGATATCCCTAATATGATTATCTTAGGTGTATTAGCCCCACCCACCTTCAGTTTTTTGTTGTGAGAGGGGCAGCCAGTCAACGAATCCCTTCCCCCACCCCATTGTTTCAGACAGAGGATGAACTAAGGAGCTGCACTGAGGTCCATTATAAGATAAATAAGAATTAGTTCAAGCTGTGAATCACACAAATCTACTCTAGTAGAGTCCAAGAATAAAAATATGGAATTAGAAACTAGCAAAACTCATCCTCTTTAAAGCACCCATGCATGAATTTATGGTCATGATTTAGTTAAGTGCTTAATTGATATTTAAAAATTAACAACTGACAAAATGGCTGTCACGTAATGTACAGAGCGACAATCATTGTCATGAGCCTGGGAACAATTATTACCTGATTCTGTAGTTCCTCTGAGCCTTACACAATGTTTCATCATCTTTGAGTTCATTGTTTGGGTTTTATTGCCTACAGCTGATGCAGTGGTTCTCCAAAACCCAAAGTTTTGTGACTGTCTGGCTAATAAATGAAAACTTGTGTTCCTGCACTACCCCTACTAACCAAACATCAGTGAATGCAAAAATATAAATCAAAAATGCTTTTCAACAGAAAAAAATGACTAGTATTAAATCAGTCCTAAAAGTTTCTGGTTTATTGTACTTTTACATAATATGTAGAAACAGATCCAGGAATAACAACCCCATTATCCAAGAATCAAAACAAATGAATCAGAGGATGTAGCAAAATGGGACCAATTTATTAAATACACTATATGGACAAAAATATTGGATCACACCTCTTAACCCTAGTACTGCCAGCTGTACGACCAGCCAGATGACTGGCAGTGAATGAAATATATAGACGAATGGCAGTACACAAAACTTATCTGGGACATCGATATATTGAGATCCTGCAGTATTAGGGTTAATCAGTGTTTCATTCAGAATACTTTATTAATCCACAGGGGAAATTGCTCATTCAGTCCCACTGCCACAGTTGTATAAAAATCCACAATCAACTTAAAGTGGTATTATTGCAAAGTGGAAGCGTTTAGGAACCACAGCAACTCAGCCATGAAGTGGCAGACCATGTAAAGTTACAGAGCAGGGTTGCTAAATGCTGAGGTGAGTAGTGCTTAAAAGTTGTCTGCTCTACTTACTCAATACTTAAAGAGTTTCAAACCTCCTCTGGCATTAACATCAGCACAAAAACTGTGTGTCAGGACCTTCATTGCATTGGTTTCCATGGCCAAGCAGCTGGATGCAAGCTTTACATTACCAAACACAGTGCGAAGTGTCAGATGGAGTGCTGTGAAGCACGTGGCCACTGGATTTTGGAGCAGTGAAATCAAGTTCTGTGGAGTGACAAATCACGCTTCTTTAACAATCTGGTGTATGAGGCTGGGTTTTGCAAATGCCAGACCCAGACTCATTTTTAAAAATTTTTTCTGGGGAGTTGGTCTGGGCCCCTTTGCTCCAGTGAAAGCAAATCTTAATGTGTCATTTTTCCAAGACATTGTGGGTTTCCAGCTCTGTGGGAACAGTTTGGGGAAGGTCCATTTCTGTTCCAGCGTTACTGTACTTCAGTGCACGAAGCCAGGTTCCTAAATTCATGGATATAGTTGAACATAGAGGAGTTAAATGTGTCATGATTTTGAGTGTCAAAGAGCGTGGACCCAAACGCAGGACTCCAGGAAGCAGGTTCAGTAGACATAAAGCAAGCTTTTATTAAAAGCTGAAGTCCAAACAGTCCAAGTGAAGAACAATTCCACGGGTGAATCTAAAACAATAACATCGAGTGAGGTGGAACTACAACTAGACTCAGCATGACTTGACGAGGTGGGATGAGAACTTGGCATGGCAGAACAATCCAAAAACGTGGCATGAATGCAAAAGAGCTGAACTCAACTTTGACATGCAGCGACTTCAACAAACTGGAACTGACACAGACTAACAACACAATAAAGAACAGAGGGAGGCAGGGGTATAAATACACACAGAATTGACGAACAAACAAGAAGCAGGAGGAAGAGGAGCACAGGTGGTAACTGTCATGGGCAGGAAGTAAAACTGAACATAATACACGAGACAAGGTAGATTACAAAATAAGACAGGAAATAAACACCACCGAAAACACTGAAGACTAAACTTGACAAAAGACAGGAACACAGCAGAGAAGAACTAAGGAGCTAACTAATATAAACAAGAGACACTGAAGGCTAAACATAAACAAGGATACAATGATAAAAATAAACATAACAAGGCTCAACTAGAGAATAACAAATAAGTGATGAAATGGCAAAACGTAAATCCAAGAATGTCAAAACTGCAAAAGCTAGAAACACAAAAGCATAAAAGAAACTCAAAAACATACAAAACCAAACTAGCAAACCTCAAGACCATGAAAAAGTGTGGAAGAACTTGACTGGACTGCACAGAGCTCTGACCTCAACCCCATCCAACATCTTTTAATGAGCTAGAATGGAAATTGTGAGGCAGGCCCTCTCATCTGTGTCAGAACTCACAAATGCTCTTCTGGAGGCACGGGCAAAAATTTACACAGAGACACTCAAAAATCTGATAGGCAACCTTCCAAAAGAGTGGAAGCTATTATAGCTGCAAAGGGGGGACCAACTCCATATTAATGCTTATGGATTTAGAATGGGATGTCATAAAACATCCTGCAAGTGTAATGTGTATGTGGTCCAAGACTCTTGTCTACACAGCATATATACAGTAAATAATGTGAAAAGTGCCAGTAAAAAAACAAACAAACTCAGTCAGTAAGTCAGTAAGGTGCTATTCACAAACTCGTCAACAAGAACGTATATGTGGTTTCACACATTCCACTAATATCAGTGTAAAATCATGAGCACATTTCAAGAGTTTACACTGTATAACGGCTTTTTTCTTCTACCTTATTTTTTTTATGCTGCACTGCTTACAGTCAGTGACTCATGTCGCTGTGGCTTTGCTGTCTGCCCACAGATGCCTATCCTAAAACAGAGATGATCTATACTTGGACCAAAGGGCCTGAGCATTCAGTGGAGGTCCCTCCTGAGTCCTCCAGTCTTGTTCAGTATGATCTCATTGGCCAGACGGTCTCCAGTGAAACGATTAAATCCATCACAGGTGAGACTTGCTCATCCTTTCATCATCCTGCCTTATCAACTGAGTTACATTAAATGCTTCAGAAATAATGGGACAAACACCATTGTTCACTTAGCTCTTTTACAAAAATGCTAAATCTGCTTTTTTATCAAAAGAAACGATCTACAGCTGTCTGAGTGAATTATATTAAGTCACTTGTGGAAGATTTGCTGGGACTACACTGTATTTTCCACAAGAAAGACTTTGGTGGTACATTTTGGAAGGATCTGGAGTTTTGACACTTGCACAGACATGACAGCCAGTCTATTGGACCATGACTAGCACACAGGATCAGCCTCGTGGAATGAAACCCTGAAACATCATGCGTTGAGACATTTCGGAGGGCCAGTTGCCTCACATCAATACTAAAGGGCTCAAAAAAAAGATTTTAGCAGCAGAAAGCTGGAATGGATGGCTCTGAGTGAAAATGGACAAAATGTAGAACTGAAAACTAAGATCAAATGTGACATCTGGTTGCAGCTGTATTAATGAAATCTGTCAGCCTGCAACTTTAAGTTCTTTGTTAATGAAACTAATTCATTGCTCTTGATCCCCCAGGTGAATATGTGGTGATGACGGTCTACTTCCACTTGAAACGTAAAATGGGCTACTTCATGATTCAGACGTATATCCCCTGCATAATGACAGTAATCCTCTCCCAAGTGTCCTTCTGGATAAATAAAGAATCCGTCCCAGCACGCACAGTTTTTGGTATGTAGACTTCACATCCTGCACTGCCTTTCTGCTCCTCTGTCGCTGTTTATTTGATGCCTGCATGCCAACGGAGCATTCAAAGCTGGAGTGTTTTTTCGCTCACCACAACATGGGGATGCTACAGCATGTGGTGATTCTGGGAACCATAAAGTTCTGATTTTTCATCTCATGTTTTCCAAATGAAATTCCATTCTCTTTCTTTTTCACCTATTTGAGGTAATTCTGTAAAATAGCTTTGACTCAAATACTGGCTACAATATATGTTACTATATAAACTATATGGACAAAAGTAATGGGCCACCTACAGATAACACCTATAGGAGCTTTTATGACATCCCAATCTAAATCCATTGGCATTAATTATAGAGTTGGTCCCCTCTTTGCAGTTATAACAGCTTCCACTCTTCTGGGAAGGCTTTCTACAAAATTTTGGAGTGCATATGACTCCTGCACACTGTCTCGCTTACTGCTATAATATTTTATTGAATTACAATGTTCTGGTCAATGTGGGAGTTACGTTTGACTATTTTGTGAAATCTTTTTCTGCTGTACACCTGTTACTCATTCATGTGTGCAGAGATTTTGCATCAAGAGTGTGTCTCAGGGAATCTTCGCCCATTCATCCAGAAGAGCATTTGTGACATCAGACACTCATGTTGGATGACAGAATCTGGCACGCAATCTGTGTTCTAGTTTTTCCAAAGGTATTTGATGGGGTTGAGGTCAGGGCTCTGTGCAGACCAGTCAAGTACTTCCACACTAAACTCATCTAACCTTGCTTTGTGTACTGGGACACAGTCATGCTGGAACAGAAAGGACCTCCCCCCAACTTAATTCCTACAAAACCAACAGCATAAAATGAGTAAAACTTCACTTTCTTTCCAGTGACTAGCTCCATCAACGCTGTCTGTCATGCTTGTTTTGTGCATTGCTGACATTTGCCTCCTCTGATGCAGGATTATGACGTCTGTCTCACTTCAATGATGGAAAAGATGGATGAAATGCAACATGACCATTCAGACTGAGGATGCTTTGAACAACACTGCATATGCATCCGATTTAGTAGCAAATATTAAAGTGGCCTGAATCCAATTAGAAAAAATCAGATCTGTGCTGTTCAGACTGTCTTGGACAAATCAGATATGGGTCACATACGGGCAAAAAATTGGGATTCGGGCCACTTTTGCCTGCAGTAGGAATGCAGTTTTAGATTCCCCTTCACTTGAACTAAGGAGCCCAGGCCAACCCTGGAAAAACAAGCCCATAGCATTATCCCTCCTTCAACAAACTTTATGGTTTGCACAATGCAGTCAGGCAGTTAATGTTCTCCATTCATTCGCCAAACCCACACTTGTCCATCAGACAGCCAGATAGAGAAGTGTGATTTTTCACTCCACAGAACTTGTCTCCACTGCTCTAGAGTCAAGAGGTCAAAATCAAAATCAAAATCCTTTATTAATCCCAAGGGGGAAATTGCTTGCATTGCAGATGGTCCAGTAGATATAACATTTGCATCTGATGCTTGGCATTTTGCTTGGTGATGCTTGCATGCAACTGCTCAGTCATGGAAACCCATGCCATGAAGCTACCGGAGCACAGTTTTTGTGCTGCACTTATTAAATCAGCAAAGAGTTGGCAACTTTTACACCCTTGGCACCTCAGCACTTGGCAACCTCATGCTGTAACTTTATGTGGTCCACCACTTCACTGCATGGTTGCTATAGTTCTTAAATTCTTCCACTTTGCAATAATACTATTTGCAGTTGATCGTGGAATTTCACAAATTTATTTGTTGCAACAGTGGCATCCTATTACAGTACCATGTTTGAATTCAGTGAACTCTTTAGAATGACTAATTTTTTATGCATTTGTAAAGGCAAACTGCTTCGCTAGGTGTTTGATTTTATCCACCTTTGGCAATGGGACTGAGAAACACCTGAATTCAGTGATTAAGACGTGTGGCCCAGTACTTTTATCCATACAGTGTACAGTATGTGTTCCTGGTTGAAATTGGCTGAAATAAACCCCTTTATTAGACGGAAAAAGTTTTTCTTATTCTTTTTAAAAATGCCTGAATCATAGACGTAGGTGACTTTAATTAGGTTTCCAGATTTAAGCCTGAAACTAAATAAAACCTATAATTCAGTTCTGCACAGGCATTGGACTCCTTTTATATACTTTGCACATAATTATATATTAATAGTGAGTTTTTTTGAGAGATTACAAATCAAAATTCAGTAATGATCTTGCAGTGAGTAATTCCAGTGATTTTTCATTACTTTGACATTTGAGTGTCCCTCTGTCAGGAGTTTGCTGTTGGGTTCATCATCTTCAGTTTGGCCTCTCTGTGTTCAGTGGAGAGATTGCTTGCATAGTTTGAGGTTGAAGGGGCAATGTGGCTCTTCCATAAGACAAATGCAAAGTAATAGTGAATCAAAGTGATGGCATTGCATCCCTCTGTCACACTAGCAGCTTAAGTCTCATTTGGTGTTTATTTCATCAGCTTTTGGTGAAACATGGGGAGTTACAAATCTGAAACCTCCACAGTCAGTGGGATTTTGAAAGAGCTTTTCTTGTTTTAAGCTCTCTGTTTTAAAGTTGCATGCTCTAATCTGGTTTCCTAATGTCAGCCATGGGACAGCTGTTTAGTTTTTGTATTGTTCTACGTTGTATGAGAAAATAGTCAACTGGTGCATGAGAAGTGTCATTTGTGTGAATCTTGCTGTTAATGCAGAAGACTTGGCAGCCCTGTTAACAGCCACATCACACTTAGAAGAAGAGACTATTTTTCAGTTTGTTTGTGAGCAAATCTCCACTGTCTGGTCAGCGAGCTATTTTTGGCCAAGTCATCTTTTCATATGTTCTTCAGCATCATTTCTACAAAGATTGGGACACTGTGTAAACTGTCAATAAAAATAATAAGCAATGGTTTGCACACAATGGAGAAGGATCTGACCCCTTGTTGAACTCATATTTTAACCACTGAGAAAAAAACAAGCAGAGCCTGTTTTCACTGGGTTTATTTTAGTAGTGAACGATAAATTATGAACAAAAAAATCAAGAAAAAAGCATCCTGCAACAGTCATAAATTAATGTGTATTTTAGTAAAGGAAATAAGTATTACTTGGAACACATGATTTAGTACTTGGTGGATTAAGCATAGCTGTGAGATGTTTCTTGTAGCTGGTCATTAAGTCTTTACAAATCTTCAAATCCTTGTTTGTTGCTTTGATACTCAAACAAGCTCTATCTATATATTTTCTATTGGATTAAGGTTCAGAGACTGGCTAGACCACTCCATGGCTTTAACCCTTTGAGGCCTGTTATCACTGCTGATGACCCTAAAACTAAGGAGGAGATGTGGAGGGATTGCACTGGTTGGGACTGAAAAGTGGTATTATCCCAGAATTGTTTCTGCGGGGGAGCATTTCTGTGGCCAGAATATTGAAGTACTCGCTGTGAAATGCATCAATATTACTTGCCAGGAGAATCATCATTGCTATTGCTGTTTGAATCCAGTATGAATCAATGTATTGTGAATTCCTTCATCACCTGATAGAATAGAATAGAATAGAATAGAATAGAATAGAATAGAATAGATTAGAACTTTATTGATCTCACAGTGGAGAAATTCACTAGTTACAACCGCCTAAAGTAACACACAGTGAGGTGCAAGAAGTTCACACTTTAGTATAAATAAAAGTCAAAAATAAGGGCAAAATATAAGCATCTTATGTACAGGGAATAAGCATCTTATATACAGGGATAAGCCTCTTATATACAGGGAAGTTATGGGTAGTGTAGATATGTAATAGATAACAGATAAGTAATAGACAACAGACATGTAGTACCACTGTTACAGAGCAGAGTTAAACAGTCTGACAGCAGTGGGGATGAAGGACCTGCGGTAGCGCTCCTTTTTGCACTGGGGGAGCCTCAGTCGGCTGCTGATGGAGCTTCTCAGCTCCTCTACAGTCTGGTGCAGTGGGTGAGAGCTGTTGTCCATAATGGATGTTAGTTTGGACAAGATCCTCCTCTCACCCA
>VUQH01037182.1:7480-33638 GCA_015106775.1 Etroplus canarensis | reverse complement strand
GGAGGCAGAACTGGAGATGGCAGAATTGAAGATGTTGAGATTTTCCCTGGGAGTGACCAGGATGGACAGGATTAGAAGTGAGTACATCAGAGGAACAGCTCATTCTGAAAAGTTTGGAGACACAGTCAAAGAGGCAAGGTTGAGATGATTAAACATGTCCAGAGGAGGGATATTGGATATACTGGACAAAGGATGTTGAGGATGGAGCTGCCAGGCAGGAGGAGAAGAGGAAGACCACAGAGAAGATTGATGGATGTAGTGAAGGAGGACATGCAGAGGGTTGGTGTGAGGGAAGAGGATGCAAGGGATAGGATGAGATGGAGGCAGATGATCTGCTGTGGCGACCCCTAACGGGAGCAGCCGAAAGAAGAAGAAGAACTCTGTAAGTATTCATCCAATCTGTACGAAACAAAAGCCAAATTGATCATGGGATCATATACTCTGCCACCACTGCCATCTGGTGTTGCTGTTGTTGAAATCAGTAACAGTTTTTCAGGGATATTATGGACTTAACTTCGCTGCTGCACATGTCAGTTCGTATCATCCAATTTGCAGAAAAAGACAATACAAATTAACTATGGCATCTAGACTCACATCATGTCAAGTGGGTTTGGGTGAGGTCAGCTTTCATAAAGAAATTGGAACTTTTAGGGGATATATGCTTAGTAGGGTGCTAGTTGTGTTGGCCTTTTGCTATGAGCATGAATGACCCCCTTTATCCTTTTTTGTTCCAGCTGATCTGAAGAAGCCTCTAACTGCATACTCTGTGTTGGTTAATCACTACTTGGTATCCCCTGTAGCGTAGTGGTTTGTGCATTCACCTTACAAGCAAAAGATCCCTGGTTTCTTTCCAGGTAGGGACACAAGCCCCTCTCACCATGGAGGGTTGTGTCAGGAAGGGCATCTGGTGTAAAACTTCTGCCAAATTACCAATGCAGATTAATCCACTGGGGCAAGCCCTTGGTGGAGCAGCCAAAAGGTAGATTTTTTTGTAAAGGTTGTCCCTTATGTTTAGTAACGTCAAAGCTCTTCTTTTTTTTTCCATAATTAGCTCTAGAGGCTCCAGAGCAGTCCCCAGCACAGAGTGAGCCTTCTTTATTTGCTTGTTCAGTTTCTTTGAGTCACTGGCTATGATGCTGCTGTCCCAGCAGATGCTGCAAAGCAAATAGCACTCTTCACCACAGACTTGTAAAAGATATGCTGCAAAGGTTGAAGTACCTAAGCTCCTCAAGAAGTACAATCTACTCTGTCCTTAATACATGGCCTCAGCATTGCCTTTCCAGTTCAGTCTGGTGTCTAAGTAAATACCCAGGGCAGCAGTGGTGCCAGAAATTTTCTTTTGCTGGTGCTTTGGGATTGCTTGACTTTTCAGAGAGTGTGCTCCTAAATTTAAGATGTACTATCAATGTGGAGGCCACACGAGTATAGTTTGCACTGTAACACTCCCAACACAGTCACAAACAGGTGTGCACATATACTGTACTCACTCAGCATAAAATAACCATGTCTGGTGTCATAAATAGAAAGGATGAATTACTGATTTTGGGATCAAAGACTCATCCACCAATTAATAATCTTTACTAATCAGAGTAGTGTTCTAAAAACTATATTAATAAACCACAGAAAAATATTGGGGTTGCTAAGGGGGTTCTTTGACTTTCCTAGGGGTAGCTACAGCACCCGCAAGCCCCTCCTTGGTGCTGCTTATGACCCAGCAATCTGTTGTCCTCCACCAGCTCCAGCTCTTCTCCCAGGATGGAAGTAATATTTATCTTATTTCAGGTTCTCCAAAAAATCTACAGGCCATTGTCTTGTTCACATTCAACTTAAGGTGATCGTTCCTACACCATACCACAAAGCAGTCCACCAGTACTCAGAATCTTGTCCATCACCAACACACCCCACAACTGCAGAGCTATCTGAGTATTTCTACAAATAACAGGACTCCCGGTTGTACTGGAAGTCTGAAGTGTCTAGGGCAAAGAGAAATGGAGTCCCCAGTGGTGCTCCTGTGCTGCGGACCATCCTCACACAACCTTTAAAGTGAAGAGGAGTCAAGGATTTGCTCATAATTAAATAAAAATACTTCTACTTAATTTAAAAAAGCACAAAAAATGTTTCTGCTATGAAATACATGCCAGTTTAAAAACTGAACATATTTGAACAGGGGTGACATAAAATTTGTAAAATTCTTTAACCCATAAGAACCCATGGTGACATGCATGTAACAAACACTTTACATTTTTTACAGCTGTGTCGGCCTCTTGGTCTGTTGTATATCCCCCATAATTTTCCTGTAAGGAAAAATGGGTCTAGGTTCTTATGGGTTAAAGAGAACCAAACACAAAGTCAAGCATCTCACCATGAACTATTTTAATTGGTCAGGTACATGAATGGGTATAAAAATAGTAGCCCAGATAGGCTGTATCTTTCACAAGTAAAGTAGGAGAGAGGTTCGAGTTTCTCTGAAAGACTGCATAAACAAATAGCTATAGAAAGAAAGGGGTAAGTGTAACATTTTCCATTCCTCAAATCAGAAACAAGCTAGAGTGATTACACATACTCTGCACATGCTCAAAAGGATTCTCTGGCTGCATGTGGAAGAATTTCAATACTTGACCTCTGCAGAAATTCCCAAGGCCAAACCGAATTTTAAGATCAAGAAGTTTATTTGTGGATGTACAGTATTTTAATTTTGCTGCCTAAAGTTCAGATGACTGTGAGTCCAAATTTACATCAATTTTATCTTGAGGTTATCTGTTAAAATTTAACATGGACAATCTGTACTAATATAGGTGTTGCAACATGGTTGTCATATAGGGGGCAATTGTAACAGTCATAAATGTAGGCACTTTGTTTGTCTGTGTTGATTAGATAGTTGACTGTAAAATACAGACATATTTTGCTAAATTTAAATTTAAAATGAAATTTAAAAATGAAAATACATTTTTGTAGAAAATAGTGTGTTTTGTATGTATTAAAACAACATTAGCCTACATACTGACAGAAAGTGTGAATGAACTATCGGTTTGTATGTATAACGGATTTAAAGTGTATAAGAAGATGATTCTTTTGTTGCTATAAAACATCCAGAGTGCAGCCAGTCACAGCCCGAAGTCAGATTTCATACGGCCTGTAGCTCCTGTCCTAAAAGTATTATTTATGGCCTGCCAGCACTGTCAAACACAATTAATAAATCATACAAGATCAAAATGCAGGTTCTCTTTTTACTTCATGGTGGCAGCACCATGTGATCCACAGTATGTTACAAGCCCCTCGATAAATTCTACCACTTGGCAGCTTTGAAAAAGAGAAAAGCTGACAGTGAGGGTGCCCTTCCAGGAGAAATGGGAACTACAATAGTTTTTCACTGAAAACTATTTGTGGTGTCCATGAAGGGTTTGGGGGTGCCATAGTTACTTCCAGGAAAGTCATAGTAACCCCTTAGAAACCCCAAGAATTTTATGTGGTTTATTGATATCATTTTAGAACACAGTGTTGATTAGATGATTTAAGCAGTGGAAACATTTTTGATTCCAGAATTAGAGGCTAAAATCTGTACAAACCAGTGTCTTCTGCTCTCCATGACTCCATAATTGTGTAAAATTTTACATTCAGGTTTCTGTTTATGTAGACAGGATTGTGACTCTTACACCTATTATCCTGTGAGCTGAGCAGCTATTCTTGTTTATACAGAAGAATTTTAATTTTCTGCTGAGTGGGTATATGTGTGCACGTGTGTTGAGGCAGCGCAGGCACATCAGTAGTGATTCTTAACTCGCCTTTCAAGTGAAAGGTCCCTGGTTCGATTCCAGGTGGGGACACAAGCACCTCTCACCATGGAGGGTTGCATCAGGAAGGGCATCTGTGGCAACCCCTTTGGGTAGAATACAAGGGAGCAGCCGAAGGAAGGAGCACCTTCTCTGAAAAGTCAAGCAACTCCACAGGAAAAAAAACGTAAGCATCTTTTATGATTAAAAAAACATCAGGAGGGACTGTTGACGCTTTGTTGTTTTCCATTTGATAAATCTGGCACTCTGAAAACATTCTGGACACCCCAGATTTAAAATAAATATAAAAATATATTCTCCAAATGACCTTATTGCTTTAATCTGTTAAGATCTGTTATTTAATCTGGTCACGTCTTAATGTTTGTTAATATCTGTTGTTTATATTCTAAACTAGGTTAAAAATCATATGTACAGTAAAGTATTTGTATTAACCCAATTCAAAGAATTAAAATCCAGTTTCCACTTGAATAATTGCCAAGTCTTCTGGAAATATAGAATTATATTTTTGCATTGCCTGCATAGCCTATGACGTCTGAAATCTAAATGTATTTAGAAGTATATAGGTTAAAAATTTTTTAGTTACATTATTAGATACTACTACAGTAATGTGATTACTTTGAAGACTGTTTCTGTTTGAGATATAGCGGGTTAATATGATATATTTTTGCCCCCACTGGGGCAATTTTAACACTCTGACTGCTTGCATTAAATATAGTCTCTTGCTCTTATTAGTAAAACTATATCAATAATACTGTTAGTGCACATACAGTATATATGTACCTTTTATCAAAAAACTAGTGTATTTCAAATAGTGCATGACGAAGGAAATTTTTAAAAATGTCACTATTGCCTCCAGAACTTCAACAGTTCGAGAATAATGTGTTTTCAGTGCACTAACACAAAAGAGAAAAAAAGAGATTTCATCACCTGCACTTGTTTATGATCATTGCAAGATTCATAAAATCAAAGGGACAAGTTTAAATCAATTCTGCAGAGGATATCATGTCACAGAGTCAGACTTCTAAAAACCACTTGTAAGAAGAAAATGTATATAGTATAGACTAAGGAAAAGTGGATTTTTTAAAATAATGGGCACAGCATCCTCCAGTCTAAAGAATAATGGGAATTGTTATTAGAACTCTGTTCAAAAGGTAGCATTTATGTTAGTGCATTTGAGAAGACAGCATTAATGTTGAACAATAAAGGGTTTGGTGCAGCAAACACTGCTATCCATTTTTAAGGAAAGGTCCTGATTATTTCAGCAAACAACAGTCTCTAGAACAGCTGCATAGAAAAAGGAATCCAGGTGTTAAAAGTGGCTTACTCAGTTCAAATTTGTTCCCTGCAGAAACCATATATATTTAAATTTGATTGTTTGTTTGTTTGCTGTATTATTCTTTAGAAATTGGGTTGGATTTAACACCCCAGCCTGTGTAATTTGTAAGACAATTCAAGGCCTATCAGTGTTTCTGAAACCTGTCCCATGTATCATCTATCTCAACTCCCTATAAAACTGGAAACCTTATTTTTGTGTGTGTGTGTGTGTGTGTATATATATATGTATATATATATATATATTTTTTTTCCCCTAATGACTGACCCAGATCCACTGTGAGTGTTCTGGTTACGGACCAATTGGAAAATTCTTCATCCAGGATATTTCTGCTGTCTGTGAGCTTGTTGGCAACAGGTCTTGTCTGGCGATAATAGTAAGACATGTTTAGGTTTGTTTACAGCACAATATAACAGCAGTACAATAATGCTTATAATCTCATTTCTGACAATAAATATGAAAAAGACTGTAGTTGAACTAGCTAGGCTTTAAAGATGAAATAAGGTTCAACGAGATGAGAAACAGCTTCAAGTAATCTTTAGTAACTTGTATTGCTAAATATTTATTTGCAACCCAACTAAATAAACTTGATTCTGATATTTTCTCTTAAATGCAGTCAGATTAAATTGCATATGCAAGTTATTAGTGTGGAGAGGAAAAACATACATGTGAATATTTAGAACAAATTTACATATAGGGTATAAAATTGCTATTACTGTGGCCACAGGTTTAGCTGCCCTAAACCTGCGTTGTCACTTAAGCTGGTTGTTTAAACCCCATTGTTGCAGTTAAATCTGCACAGGTGATTTGGTCTGAACCTGTTACATGTGTTCTGTGGACATCATCCAAACACCTGTAGAAAAACTGTTTCGTTTTTAGGGACTTAACTAAGATTTCCATTCAGGAAGTTCAGGAAAAGTAGAGACATATACAGCTTGAGGCATTTTATTAAAATTTTTAATACATATATTATGGAGCCATTTATCCGCCGCAAGTCACTCTGCCTACAGGGAGGACATGTGGTCAGCTCGGGAAAACCACTTCCCGTCATCACTTCACACACACCTGCAGCTCAAATCCCTGCAAGCTGTGCTTAAGCCGTACCTCTGGTCAGCTGCTTTCTTTATGGGATTTTTATTTTCTCACCCTGCCTGCATGGGTTCCCTCCAGGTTCTCTGGTGTCCTCCCACAGTCCAAACACATGCATGTTAGGTAAACTGGTGGCCAGAGGTGCGAATGTGAGTATAAATAATTCTCTATCTTCCTGTGTTTCCCCTGTGATGGACTGCAAGTTCATCACCAGTCCATTATGCAGGTGTCCAAGCACACATACCTACACACATACATACACACACACACACACAAACACACACACACACACACACACACTTAGTTGTGATTTTAGCCAGCAGCTACTCAGTCTTGTGGCATGCACACTTCAGGCAGGTTGGTGGATCCAAAAGGAAACGGGAAGAGGAGGTCCAAAATTAGGGTATTTTTCTGCCTAAAAGCCGAGTAAATTTTGAGCCAAAGTGTTCCTGCAAACTAATCTTAAGGTAATGCCACCTATCTTTACTGTTGTGTAGAAAGTCTGAGCTATTAAAATCAAAAGGGTGATTAATTAGAATATGAACAAGTGACACATGAGCCTTAAAACAAGATTTTCTGCTAAACAGAAGTAAAAACAATACCCTGATATCAGACAGGATTGTAAGATCATTACTCTGACCCTCACATGTGCAGTCAGTCATATCCAAAAGAAGTGAGAAGAGTAAAACATGTCTATATGTGTGGTGAATCAATGGTACAGTGAAGGATTAGAAGAAAAAAATTAGGATTTGAAAGCAACATATGATGAATTGTCACCTGCTGCCAGGTTTTTGTGTATGAAGTTATTTACATCATATTAATACCCATTATAAACCATGGTTAAACTAGTCATGTGTTAAGAGCAACAACTCATATCTGTTTACTGTTCCTGTTGGGATAAATATAAAATGGCTTTAGGCAGATATTAGTGTTTACTCATCCTCAGGTATGAACATCACTAGGCTTTTTCTAAAAAATGTCCTAAAAAAACAAGAAATGAAAGATAAATGTTTGTTAAGATAAACAATCCTAGTTTTTAAAAATCTGTGTAGATTATGTTCGTTGAGAAGCTCAATTATGATCAGTAATCATGTACAGTATTTATAAAACTTAAAAAGTCTTCCGTCATACCATTTTGCTGTAATAATGCATGTTCACCAGCAGATGACAATGTTGTATCAAACAACATCTTTCTGTTCACACAAGTCAGCTGCCTAGAAATTAAAATATGTAATTCACTCTACAGATATACTACTTCCCTCTTTGTCATATTTAAATCCTCTGCTCTGTCTGGTCATTAAAGTGACATAATTTGAATAACTAAATTTATAAACTATCAACAACCCTCAGTGGATAACAAAGAAAGCTTTAAATGTAAAATAGTTTATGTAAAGCTGGTGTGGATACATAATGGAATAACCTTGGCCTTTGGAAGTATCTTGAATGAGCCAGCCCAAGAAGTTATTTTAGCCTTCCTTCCAGCCTCTTGTGGTACAAAGGGTAAAAAAGAACACTAACTTTTGTCATTATTACAGTGAACACACTCAGTCATGTGCATTATTACATAATCATTTGGTTGTCTGTCACAGAGTTGGAATAAAATGCATTTAGAATAGAAATCAGACAGGTGCAAACAGCCAAAGAAGTGTGTTCTTTCAGAAGTGTTCATGGGCGTTTTCCTTTAAATAGAGCCCGTTCCTCACCCACCCATCAACCTCCGGCATAATCACGCGGCAGCTCAGAAATAGAACTGCGAGGTGGGAGATCAAACTATCACCTCTTAATTGTACCCTGAGTCTTAAAGATGCTGAGAGCCCATTAGCGCACAAAGAAGTGTGCTGTGTACAGCTCCTGAAACATGCATCAGTATAATGCAGCTGGGAGATGAGTCAGAAGTTAGACAAGTGGAAGAAGCACCACACTGGCATCCACCCGTGTTGGGACTCGCAGAAAAAGATGCAGATTGCAAGGTGTGGTGATGATGAGAAAGAAAGTTTTTTGCTTTCACAGCTTTAGAAATGAAAAAAGGGAGAAAAGCATGATAAACTTACAGAGCTAGAATAAATTAAAGACTTAACTTGAAAAAACATAGCCCTCTTGTGATGCCATAACATATTAGTAAGAAAAAAATTGTATGACTGCATTACTTTTGAACTTATTGAATCATTACAGAGGTGACACAGATACTTTCCATTTGGCTGTAAACTGCAAGAGACGACAGATTGGAGAGTGAAACATGTTTGGCGTGAGCCACAAAATGAATATTGACTGTGTCATGTTTCGTCCCAGAAGCTGTAGAAATTAAAAGCCCCTTTTCCCCAGAAGGGTTAGTGGATGTTGTTTTTCTCCAGAGGTGAGACCTTCTGAGGGTACCGGGAGAAAAGGAAGAGAATGTGAAATTCCCAAATCTGCTTGAGCGCTCCATCAAAGTGCCAATGCATTGATTTTGACCACAGATCTTTTCCACCCAGCTGCATCTTTATGCCCTACTCGAAACGTTGCTCTCAAGACCAGGGTCTTGTGGGAGCTTTAGTGCCCCTAAATCCTGTTCAACTCTTGTGGGACACTAAGGGAAAAGAGGAGTAGAAGCCAGTGACCAACACGGTGTACCCAAATCGACACAGGGATGGATAGATGGTGGGAGGGGTAGGTTTTGGAGACGGTAAATGGTGTTGGTGATCAGAAAGAGAAGGTGGGAAGTGGGAAAGGGGTGGGAGTCCAACCCATTGAGGTGTGTTCCACTTCCCTCCAGAGGGAACACAGGGATTTGAAATCAATGTGCTGTTAAGTGCAGCTTAGCTGCGGGATACTCTCTCCAATATTATCCATGCACCAATGAATCAAGGCCCTGCCTGTATGCTGCATATGCCGTCTGAGGGCACCAACATGAGGCCCTTCTGTATGCCTCCAGTTCTTTTCACCTCCATGCTCTCTGCCAACACTCAACGCCCTTCTCCAAACAGTTGTGGCCCTGCTAACTTGAGACTCATCTCACACCAGGGTCTCACTCCAACAAACCTGTGAGCCTTACACGCCTTACTGTAGTCAACCCACCCCCCGCCCCTGCATCCACTGCTGGCCAACCAGTCCAAAAGAAAGCAGTGAACTAAATAAAGCATTGTGTTGTGTACAGAAAACACCTGGGGAGAGCTAAAAGGAGAGCCTTTGTCAGCATCATTTGACAGTCATCGACCTCAAGTTAATAATACAAAGACCAAACGGTCATTTTATATATAAAGAGAAACATAATGTATTATAGTGGCACAATGTAAAATATTATTGGGATTGGTTCTTGGCCTCAGTGTTTATGCAGTAATCAGAAAACTGTGTGCATAATTTCAGAAACAATTATAAGAACTAGATTGTGACTTGCATAGACAAATGACATTAACCTCAAGATATTTAAACCAAAACCTTTTGTAAAATTAGAGTGATTAACTAGATCAGGAGTGAAAGCATCACAAAACAACAGAGTGGCCATATGAGACTCAAACAGTCCCTTAGGAACAATTCTGCAGTAATTCCAAGTGGCTTGATAATCATATAACAGAGGTGACATTTATCAACACATCAAAAGAGGAAATATAGTGTGAAGAGGAATCAAAATTGCTTCTGTCTCAGCCATGCCTTGACTGTTACTTTTTAAAAGGGGTGGATATAAAATCTTGACCCAGACACACGTCTGCCTGTGGCAGCATTTAGTCAGTGAGAGCAGTAATAGTGTGTGACTGAAGGTGAGGAAATAGCCTCAGGCCTTCATCTGTGTTTAGATGTCAGCCCTCCTTGGGTACAATATCTTCCTATCCTCCTTGGCCTTTCTTACATGAACTCTCAACATGGTCACCAAAGGACAGCCTGAGGGAAGGGCACAGACACGCAACTGTTCACTCACAAACATGAAACAAGAAACAGAAAGAGAACTTCAGTTTTACACATTTGCTGCATAGCATTGGTCCTCCTAGGCCTATATTAGTGACACTTCAGTAAAACACTAGCAATGTCAACAACTGTTAAGCACAGTAGTCAGTTGTTCAGGTCTTATCCCAATGTGCATATCTCTAAGTTAACATGAGATGAATTTCTGGAAGCATGCTGTAGAGGTGTCTATTGATTACTGTACTTCTTGCATGAATGGTTGAGAAAGACACAATCTATCGATTTGTTGTTCTTTAGAGTTGCCAGGAGCGCTCAAGAATCTCCTTTTATTAAGTTGTTATAAAAATAACTTATGAGGGAATTTTTACAAATGGAATGTAAATGTAAATGTGGTTTTAGTTCCTGTTACAGTGTATGTATATCAAACTTCTGCTGTGTACGTTACTTCATAGGCAGGAGGTTCTATTCCAGATGCATGATGGCTGATATGATGGCAGATTATATACTACATGGATTTACATACTGTATAAGATGGTGTACTATTCATAACAGTGTTCGCACCCTTAAAATGTGTACACTATAGTGCAAAAGTCTTAGAGACTTATCCATCACTATCAGCGAAGTGTCTGATCACTCCCTAATTCATTCTGTAGCAAGACCCCAAACACACAACCAGAGTCTTTAAGAACAATCTTCAACAAATTGAGAGGAGTTCGGCATCTGTATTTTTTAACCCTCCGCACTTTAGTTTCAGTGCATAAAACATTTGCACCATTACTGTACTTTTAGACAATCTGCAGTTTTTGACTATGAAAGCAGTATTATGATAGGCCAAGGAATTTCAATACAACATGCTATATTTTGTTGACATAAATGGTCCCAAGAAGTTATTCTGGGGCTTCTGAAGGAAATGTAATGGTTATAGCAACTGTAACTGAGTTACAAATGTATTGTCTTCCTCACCGATTGTCAAGTGTATTGTTTACTCACATCTCTGCAGCTCTCCTTTATAGTGAGTGTAGTAGCTGTGGTTGTACAGCTCTAATCTTGACAGCTATTCTCCACATCACAACAACCGATGAACAGAGGTCAAGACAACATGAAAAGGAGAAGAAAAACATCATCAGATGCTCTGAAATACAATTTGCTGACACTCACAAGTGCAAACATTTTATTCTCTAGGCTCAAACCCCCCAAGAGCCTTTTTTTACAGCTTTCCTGAGAGGCCGGGGCAATCAAGCACTCTACCTTGTTAGGAGGTGTTAATTGGAGTTAGTCAGACTCCTCACTTTGTCAAGGAGTCTGACAACAGAATTAATTAGAATTCAAGTATGTAAATCAATTCAAATTGGGGTCCTTATGGGGATGGATATGAAGTATTTTCACTGAAGAAAAACTGGCGCTGAGAACATGAGCCAAGCAGCCTCAGCGTGAACGTTATGACTTCTCTTTTTGTGGATTTTGTCTTCAGCAATCCACTTTTGGAGAGGCCATAGATGCACAATATAAATAGAGGTGTTGAGGTGAACATTGCCCTTAGATAGAGGCTTGATAGACCGCTTTCCATCTAGCCCTTTTTTTTCATATTTTCTAAGTATACATGTCCCAAATGCACTTGCATTACTTAGGTAAATGATAAAATGTGTGAAAACACCATGGCAACAACCGAGGAAGTGGTAGTACTCTGCGCTTTGTGTGCTTTTCACCTAATTGAGTCTATGTTGTGAATCATGTCATGTAAACTTGTAAATCTTATATTTAAATCACACTTTGCTCACTTGAATTGTGAGCTGCAGTATTACCCTGTAACACATATTTGAAACATGAAAAGGATGGCTCAGCATTTTTATGCATATGTGTCATAGGTTCTGAGAATTTCAACTTTTTATTTACAGGAGTAAGGAACATGAAAGTACTTTCTTACTGTGGCCTTGAAACAACTTCCACTCTGTATACCACCCCATGTCATTACTATTTAATGTTGTTTACCCTGCTTGTTCATGCTTATAATTATAGGTATCTGCATATGAAATAATAAAAGGGTATTTTTTATATTCATTTGTAATAATTAGTGGAATACGTACATCTATGGCAGCCAAATTTAATTAACTGTTGTTGAGTCACATTTACACTGCTAAATCTGATTAAAACATGTATATGAATACAAAATAGGATGAAATTGTTTTTCATTGCCCCCTCACATGGTTTGAAAGACCCTCTTTATTCAGCTGCAGGGTGGATTTTATATATTGTATTACTTGTTGCAATGTCAACTTGTTGATAGCAATAAGTCAACGTCCTTTATTTTGAAGGCCAGAGTTTCCGGCCTCCATAAGAAGCCATAAAACACAGCACAGTTTATATAAATACACTAATAAGCAAATGAGAAACTGACAATTTAAACTGAAATAAAATGTATTAGATCCAGTCATGTCACATCCTTCAGGAGCTGTTCTATATATTAAAATCCATGTATGCATTTGTATTTGCAGTCAGTCAATATCTAAGAGGTGCTGCTGACCTATCTTAATATGATATGGTCATAACATAAATAAAACATCCTGAGACATTTGGACAATGCTTCATGAAAAGCTGTTTTATTATCCATTTAATAACACCTCCAAGAGACAATTTGTACAAGATACATCACATTCTAAAGTGCACGAATACTGTACAACAAAAATGACTTAAATACGCAGGGGGGGAAAGAAAATCACATCTGTCAAAAAAAACTGTAAAAATAAAGGAATTAATTGGTACATGCTTTTTCAAAAACAACAATCACTATGCATGTTTCTGCTCAGGTATGTGGGAGGGGCTGGCCTGGGAAAAAAACCTTGTGCAGCTTGCTTGGGGGAACACTAAGCTTTGGCACCTTTAGAGAAAAGAGAAAAAAGACATTAACAAGGAATGGAGATCACTCAATAAAACAAAAGAATTTTATTTAGTTTAAATAAATAAATAGAGTCTTAGGGGCTTGTGTAGAATGCATAATAACCCATGCCTTTTGGGTTGTCCTTGTTGTACTCCTCCGTAGTCAAGTCCTCACACTTGATGGTTGGGGAGTTCTCTGTGCTTGAGCCCCCCGGGGACATCCTGCGCCGCTTGCACACCATGGAGTACACACCAGAATCGGTAGAGTCCACCGATTTCAGTGAGTGGGATGTCTCAATCCAGGTTGAGACTGGTGGTGCATTCTCCTCAGGCAGCTTTTCTTTAGTGGCTCCCAGCTGGTCCTCTGGGAAGGCTGGGGGACTTGGACGAGGGGACCAGGGAAGGCCTGTGGTCATTTTGCGCTGGTAAGAGCTTCTGCTTCCCCAACCTGCAGCCATGGAAGCAAAAGCCGAGTCTGGGTAATAGCTGAGAGCATGGGATGTCTGCAGGGACAGGGGCTTAATGCCATACGACAGCAGGCTACTTGTGGAATAGTCATTCTCGTATGACAAATCCAACTTATTGGAGCCTGGCTGCTGAACTGGAGGGACAAACCAGCGCTGAGCAGAGGCAGCTGCACTGGCATCCTCACTCTGTGGGGAGAGAAGGCTGTTGGTTTGGGGAACAGCTCGTTCACCGGGGTACAATCGGTTCTGAGGCAGGTTGTTGACAAACTGGTCCTGAAAGAAAGGCTGCATGGCATAGCGGGCTCCGGGCACAATTTGGGTGGAGCGAGGGGAGTCTGTAGGAGATGGAGTCAGCCTATCACTCTCTGGGGCTGTGTACATCCTGTTCAGCAAAGAAAAAAACACATGCATACAAAAATGAATTACAGAGACCATTCTGGGTCCGGAACAAGCAGCAAATAAGAATACCACAGAAAAGAACAACAAAAACCACACTGCTTCAAATGCAAGACACATACGAGTCATAGTTATCCCGGAAGCCTTTTGCAAATGGGTTGTGATCTATCTTCAGCTGTGTTATCTGAAACAAATATAGAAATCCTGTATGAATGATATGCATAGTTAGCCAAGCAACTACCCTATGCAACTGAGGAGAAATAATACAGCTTACGTTTTTTAAAACATAAAATTTAAGATAAAGACATTCAAATTTGGTGTAATCAAAAAGCAAAATAACTCTTTAAAAATGACTAATCATGTGCTTACATCTGTGTTCTGATAAGCTGTGACAGCTATAAACTGGTTTTCTGGGAAGGTGAAGGTTTGAGTTCTGGCCTCATTGCTCATGTCCTCCACTCCATCTTCTGTCACCTCCACAATGTGCAACCGAGGTTGGTATTTATGAAGCGACTGCAAGACTATCATCTGAAAAGCAGAAGTGGCTGATAAGTGCAACGCTATGCATGACAATAAGTACAATGCCAGCTGCAAGACTTTTAGATTCAGCAAAAAGGTTTATTTGTGTATAAATATAATTCAAAGACTGCAAAGATTCTGGTAATTCATTACATTCATTTGAAGATTCAGCAAAAACAAATAGAATTAATATAGAAAACACTGGCCAATTTTACATAAAATGAATTCAAGCATATCAGAAAACAAACAAACAAAAAAAAGATATTTAACCTGTGTGTTGTTGTTGTTGGCTCCTTTATTGTTGGTCAGCTTCAACTTGCTAAAAGAGATTTCTTGCCTCATCCAGTGAGCGCCAGTGTTTGGAGATTCGGGATGAACATACATCTTGTTACCTGAAAATAAAATAATCAACAGACATTAGTAACATGACAAACTGAAAATGCACTAACCTGGATATGTGCAAACTGTATGATTTAACCATGTAAATAAATAATTTATCATGCTTCCACAGCATTTTTGCAGGACTAATAATTCTGCTAATCTTTTTAGGCCTTTGATATAATCAAATCAAGTCAAAAAATATTTTTAAAATGTAAAGGAAGTCTAACAAAATATGCCAGTCCTTCTAATTTCAAACATTAAATAAAAGATTTGTTCATAGCAGGCTACATGATGATGAGGATGATCTTTGAGAGCCTGCCCAATTTAATTGAACCAAATTCGAAATGTATATATTAAAACTCTTAAATGCATTTTTTCTATAAAGAATAAATTTAAAATAAAACATCATATTTTATGCACTTAAAGTCCTAGCAATCATTTAAAAGCCACATATAACTTGCACTTTCACACCTTAGTTGGCTCCTGACAAGGACTTGACAAAGAAATTACAACGCACTAAAGAAGCAATACTGTTGCGTTAAAACACTCGAAATCGCCGAACGTTTAAAATAAATAAGTCTGACAAAAAATGAAGAAGTGTAGTCAGTAAAAATGAAAAAAAAAAAAATAATAATAAAAAAAACAATCTTAAAAGTGGTTTCCATTCAGAAGCTCCAGCTGTCACTACTAAACACAGCCGTGTGCTGTATCATTTCTAGAGAAGAGTTAACCTTTCTTTTTCGTTTTGCGTTGATGATTTAGAAAAGAAAAATAAGCAACAATTCGAAAGCAAAAGGCAAATTTAGCAGCTGCACAACAGTGTTAAATCTGCGACTTACCTTGCATATTATTGTCTGCTTTTCCACAAGTGACCCACTTTCCTCCCTGAAAGCGCCAGTGATTCGGGTCAGCCAAAACAATTTCTACAAAGACATTGTAATGCGCCGTGAGGTTGAGCCCAGTGATGTTGAAACTGAGGAATGGAAACATCCGTCTGGAAAAAAAATGAAGAGTAATATATTGATTAGTTTCGCTTATAAAAGAGACAAAAATGTAAAACGAAACTTGAGCAGTGTGGATCTTCACGCGTTTAATTCGCCACAATTCTTCGTTCGTATTCATTTGATTTATTTAAATCTGTGCACATTTTATTTGTCATGATTATCCTGAACTTGAGCATCTGAAACGAAATATTAAAGCCCATCTCCAAGGGAACGCATAGTTTGCGTGAGTAAAATTTTGCTCCTGCGTAAAAAGTTGACTTCTTTCATCTAAATGGAAGCATGACTTTTATTTTTCTGGCGAATCGCTTTGTTAGAATCGGCCTTTTAAAGCAGCGTCTGCTTACCTGCCCTGCTTGGTGATGATCATCTCGGTCTGGTGTCGGTGGAATTTCAGCCACAGAGGTCGGTTGCACAGATAAACCTGCGCTCTGGCTCCGGCGGCAGACCCCGGCAGAGACATGGAGCCAATACCCGTCCCCGTGCCAGGATAGGAGGGGTACAAACAGCCCGGACCCTGGCTGAACTGGTACCCTCCGCTGCTAAACTGGCTCCGGCCGGTGCACACAGAGGAAGAGGAGAAGCCTGTTGGCGGCAGGACGGATCCGTAATGTAGTGAAGCCGGATACCTGGAGCTGCTTGACCCGGTGTACACTGACCCGGTCTGTCCTGCGTAAGGAAAGAGCGAACAGGGACTTGCCATGTCTGAACTCGCCTGGGTTGATGAGATGAAGTATCTGTCTGAGCCGAGTTCGTCTATGTTGTACCGCCGACTGTTCGTCAAGTCGTCCTCACCCAGGACCGGGGAGCCTTTTCTCCCGTCGGGCCCGGCTTTAGTGAAAGTGTCCCCCTCTCCCTCACCAAGCATCCCGTTCCCTACCCCGCTTAGGTACTTCTTAGGAGCGCTGCTGGACTCTGATTCCGTCCGGTCTACTTCTTGATACTCAAGCTGCGAAGACGGCCTGGGGCTGTTGTTGGCGCTGTCCGACGAGGACAAATTGTAAAAGGTCTTGGGTAAATTGATACTAGCGCTGGGAAGGATGTTCTCTAACTGCATTGTTTTCAGATCTGGCGATAAATAAGAACTTCAAGAGTCCAGAGTGAATCTCAGCCAAGGAGGTGCCACAGGCGACCTGGTTGTCTCTGTCTCTGCAGCCTCCCTCCCTTACGAACGATGGGAGGTGAAAACTTCTCCTCACCCACAGATTTTCAGATCAGATTATTGACTGGGCTGGGGATGTTCAGTGGCTCTTATAAGACGTAGTTCTTATAGGAGCCGCTGAACATCTTCGGTCAGCGTTAGGGGAGGGGCTTCCAGAGAGGCATGCGGGGGCACCAGCCCTCTCAGCAGCCAATAGCTGCACTGCTCTAATTTAATTAGAAAGTCTGTGGCAGAGATAATACCAAGAGAAAGTTTAGTACAGTTTTTTTGCTCTTTTATCCCATGTGGCAGTAGATGTCACCGACTGACAATCTAGTAAGGATAAAACTGTAATTTTAGGGTGTTTTATAATAAAAAATCCAAAAAATGTTTTGATTGCTGCACAAATGAAGCTAAAGGGGAGATTAAATCCACAAGCATAATTTCTTTGCAATTATCCGAGAGATTAAAAACGAAATTGCCGACAACCTACAAGTGTTGCATTTCCAGTATCTTATGCTCAGTCGCCTGTCATCTTGCAGCTTCGGCTTTAAGCCATCACCGTAACCACGTTCATTTGTACTTACCTGTGATGAACAGCAAACAACGAGACCCCCGGTGCAAAACCCCCACCGAGGAGAAGAAAAAAGAAAAAAAAAAAAATCACGTGTGCACCATATTTCCTATAACTGAAATCCCGCGCCTCTCCACTCGGTGCCTGTTCAGTCTTGGTGTTAGTGGAAAAATATATAGTTGTCAAAATCAGCTGAAAAATACACCTACAGTTAAAATGATGTTTTTTTTTCTTTTAGTCGGGTAATATCGCAGACAAGCATCTTTTTCTTAAATTATGGCAATTTAATTTTTTCTACTGTGAATTTAAACCCCTTCAGAAGCCTTAAAACCAACAGAGAGAGAGAGAGTGAGTGTGAGTGTGTGTGTGTGTGTGTGTGTGTGTGTGTGCGCGCTCGCGCGCGCGCGCTGTTTACATGGACTGCAGCAGGGTAAGTTTAAAATTATGGTTCAATTCTTGACTCATCACATGTACCTAAAGGCTTGCTTCATGATAGAATACATGAAAGCATTAAAGCAATCTCATAAAATAGCCTACAAACTATGAGAAAAGTTTCATTTTCTCCTATCTGTAATTTTAAAAGACATGAACTTGCTGAAATTATGCTTTGTGGATTTGGGATAATTAATTGCGCATCCATATTGACAGACAGGCTACAGAGGTTCATTATTTTACTTCTTAAATGTCATCAGAGTTCAAAATAAACGAAACCGTGTTTAATGGTGATAAATCTCTCCTGACTCCTGCAGTAACCTCCATTTCTATCGGGGGAAGTCCAACTGCAAAAAGTCTGCATGAGAAACAGACAAGTAGATGAAATTAATTAAAAAAAAAAACAACAACAACAACATAATTACATTTGTTTGCTGAATAATGAAAATAACTAAGTGAAAACACAACTCACTGGTGACTGACGGTGTGTGAATGTCTGTCTCACACACACGCAAAGAGTAAGAGAGATAAAAAGCTCCCGAAACCAGAAATAATCAAAGAAACATGTCGCACAACAAACACTGTACTGTATCAGGCCTAATGATAAAGGGGGTTCTCGGCAGTGTCACGAGGACAGCGCTCTCTAGTGACTGATCACAACACTAAGTAACGGCTACACGGCTCCTCATATTAAAGTAGATAGGTATGCGGGCCATCAGCTCTCAGATTTTTCACTTGTTTCTCACTTAACAGCATCTTCAACTCGGCTCGGCTTTTGCATCTGCCTGTGTGTGTGTGTGTGTGTTTCTGCTTGTGTGCGGGCAGTTTGTGCATGTGTGAGTCTTAAAGAAAGCTGGAGGGGGAGTACGGGGTGAGATGAATTTGGGGAAAATGGGGATACAAATCTGTGAAAAGCTGAGGGAGAATCTCGGCTGGAGGCAGATTGGCTTGTGTCATAAATGGGACGGTAAAGCTGGCTATTGGGCCATCAGGGGACCGGAGCTACATGCATACAGAGCACAATCTGTCAATCAAGATTGAGACCCTTCCTGTGCTACTAAACAGAGACAAAAACACCAGAAATTTGACAACTGAGATCAAACATTTCTCAAATGATGACTGATGTTGAAACAGTTTTTATTATTTATTCTGACCTGTTTCCCAACAGAGAATCTCACTTATCTGCAGCATAAGTAAATCCTAATTTTCACCAATCACCTTCCTTTATTGCTCTCTGCAACAGAAAAAATTCCTCTGGGAAACCTGTAAAAAAGATGCCAGTGAATATTTTGGGATTTTGAGAACTACAGTTACTGTAAGTCATTAATTTTGTGAATCACTATGAACAGTTGGTTATATGATTTGCAAAAGATTTAAGTGAATATAGTTGGATGCAAAAGACACTATTTAAAAACACTAAAAATATGCAGTACAATGATCATTTTCAGCTTGTGAAGCTGATCCAGAATCAAACACTTAATGTGAGGTCCTTTATCTCTGTCCGTCTTGCAGAGGCATTGATCGCTTCAGGCTCATTCAATAGTTAGAGAGTTCTGTGGTTCAGAGGAAGCTGCATTTGTACTTGAAACATAGTCCAGCATTTTACAGCTGAGCTGTCAACACCTCATTGTTACATCCTTGCCATAGCCTTTTTTATTTAAAGGGGCCTAGTATAATTAGCAAATTACTGATTACTGTTGTTAAGGGTAATACTGATTTAGTATGAAATTTTGTTTTCATGGCACCTGCACAAGCCTAGACTCTCAATCCTTTACAGTCTGTCACTAAGATATGTGGAATTTCCTTTGTATTAATTTTTTCACAGCTGATCATTGTACTTTACAGCTTTATTTCACAGATGATTACAAGCCCATTGAGAGAAAATCCTGGTAAAATAGCCATGATGTTATTGTTTTAATGGCTGTTTTTTTTGAGCATGTTGGTTTTCCTAAGTGACCCCAAAGACATGGTTGCCATTTTAAAACTAGAAAACAAAATAAACATGATTTACAGGCCACCTATAAATAAACTAATGCCAAATGAGGTGGATGTGTAGATCTTACTCATAAAGGAGCTCCCACTTGTGACCTGTCAGCATGTTTCTTGACCACCTATAAAAGTCCAAGTGTGTCTAAGATGACCCTCTTTGGCCCCAGGCCAGGGCCCGCACGACAGGGGAAGGGAAGTCTTACCATATTGTTGTCAGAGTAGATCATCAACACAGCACATGAAAGGAATACATTCCAGGTTTTATGGGCCAAGGTGGCTGCTGAAGCCTTTGCTCAGGAGTGAATTCATGTACCCCATTGCAAGGATTAATAACGCAAGTCTCATTAGAGATCCTCGCCACTGAGACCCCTGGAGGGAGGGGTGCTGGGAAAAGAAGTGACTGCAATGTGCACCATGCCAGCGCTGCGCTCCTCCGCAAATCATCATCCTCAAGAACATTTTTATTGGAAAGAATTTATTTCACAAGTTTATCAAAGATGTCCCCCAGTATATTTTCCAGCGTGTGGGGATTGCTAACATTTAATCAAAGCAAAAGTCTTTACACAGGGACAGCTTATGTTACAGACATGCTGCTGTCTTCAAAGATACAAAGGTGACAGCTTCATGAATTTCCATTTGGCTACATATTGCTCTCATCAATTACTTGGTCTTTTCCTTATTTTCTTGTCTACACCATTTTCTTCAAGATTTAAACAGTACAAGGCCTTCCCTTCAGATTGAGAAACATTCATATAAAATAAGACCCTCACATTTTTGTTACAGTGCTGTACTTTTGTGTATACACAAAGAGTGTTACATTGAATATGTAAAATATAATCATATTTGATGTCATTCCAGCAGAGGAAATTATCATGAAATGGGAATTTCTGTAACCAGAGTCATACCCATGGGAATTCTGTCTTTACATACAGCATGTTTGAATTTCTCAAAATGCATTAAAATGGATTGCATATAACCACTGGATGCCACTTTGCATCATCTCAACAGATAAGTCTCAATGTCAGCATGTTGCTGCATGCATGCGTGTAGGTATTTGCTTGTTTGGTGTGTGTGTCCTGTAGAAGGAGTGGTGGATTATTGCAGAAATGTATCTAGGGAGATGCAAGCCCAATACTACTGCGATGTGCAGGTTTTCAGGGGGCAATGATAATCCACTGTGTTAAGACAAATCTTGGAAAAATAAGGTGTACTGGTTACATTCAGGGAAATAGGATTGAAGCTTCTCTGCTATACTTGATTCCCCAAGGCATGATAACATGATTTTTGGATTACTGCATTATAGGAAGTGTCACCAAGGGCCTGTCGGAAATGCAGCAGGTACAATTATGGAAGCAGGGTGGGTTTAAAGTATCTCTGTGTACATAGCTGACTTTTTATCTTTTCTCACAAATAAATTATTTCCAATGCTTAGCACTTCTGAAGCGGCCACAAATAGCATGTTTCCATATGTTTTTAAAAAAAACAAATATGTTTATATCTTTCA
Source organism: Etroplus canarensis (assembly GCA_015106775.1). Lineage (NCBI taxonomy): Eukaryota > Metazoa > Chordata > Actinopteri > Cichliformes > Cichlidae > Etroplus > Etroplus canarensis. Next base: position 12,271 of record VUQH01037182.1, on the reverse strand, counting down.
CGTTTGGAGTTTTTCCAGTGCAACTAAAGTAATTACCCACAACACTGAGTTTACTATGAATCACTGAAGTGAATTTGACACATCCACCCTTTTTACTTTCACTCACTGCGTCATCACAGACAGAACATGCAGCCAACAACATCAAAAGTGGATGGCAGGCCACTGGCCCAAGTCTCACCCTCATCCCCATTTTAGCATCAACCTTTGTTGACCCACTTCTTGGAGCCCATCCTACTGAAACACCAGTGGAATTGACATAAGGGACCCAAAGCAAATAGCAGGTGCTAAAAGTTTGACAGCGTAGATTGGATATATGCGTTCCCTGGAACGTGAGGTGTAAGGGAGGGTGGTGGAGTTCTATCGACTCTGCATTAAGGCTCTAAGATAACACACCCTCTCTAACAGGCATACTCTTTTGGTCGAGGTTGGGGTGAGCTGGGGTGGGGAGGGAAAGACTGTCCCACACTTAAGCCTCTTCAGCCAACCAGCCACAGCCACCAAGACACAGCAGCTCCACCTTGCTCACCCCTGGTTCTCTGTCCTTTCCCATAGCACTATTACTGCCAAACAAGCTGGGCTTTTATCACATTCCTAACCCTGACTCAGAAACTGCATTTCAGGAGGACCCTGTATTTTTTCTTGTCTTGCCTTTTTTTTTCTTTTGGGCAGGGAACACAAACAGATTTACACCACAGGAGTATTCTGCTGCTGTTCCTGCCTCAATGTGGTTAAATCAGTGAGTCAGAAGTGAGAAGAGTTTTAACACTTCTCTCTCCTGGTATGAAAGCTTCTAGAGCGACAGAGGAAAGCCCTAACTGACTTACCGTCTACCAACCAGAGGCATATGCTAGTGGGAAGGAGGTTATGGAGACATGAATAATGGTTTAAGGTTGACCCCCCTGCAAGTGAAACAGGGAAGTTGCCTTGGCATCTTCAGCCTTCTCTTGGGGTTAGGGGCTACATTCACAGTGTTTGAAGGCCCTCAAATCCCCTTTTCTGTCAAACCAGAAAACATAATTCTACCACACTTTAAGGGTTATTTGTATGAATAAAGAAAACATTTAAGTCAGCATTATGATTTCTTTTTATTGATCTATTTATTTATCATCTAAGAAAACTAATTGACAAAATGCCAAATTATTCAATGAAAAGGCTCCTATTTCTGCTCTGGAGAAATGCATCCAGCAGCCATTAGATATAATTACAGACCACAGAATGGTTTTGTATTAAAACATTTGCAGCAATTTGGCAGCTGTATAATTTAGATGTACTGGATCATGCCATGCACATACATGAAAACACACAAACGTGCATGCTCACACACAATCATATACACTTGCAGGCGCGTATGCACACACGCTCATATATGCACACACAGAGGGACCTCAGTGCAGCGGACACATTCAATATTGAACCCAGACCCAGGCCTGGTCTCTGTATTTACATGTAAATGGTCTACAACAATCTGCGGCCCTGTTCGTCTGCTCTGTCCCTACAGCCGTCTGGGCCTAGGGAAGAGAGCTGCTAGTCAGATGGGGGGACCACATCAGATGGGCTCCTATGGTTATGGAGCCAAACGTTCCAAAGAGAGAGGGAAGAGGCTGCCTGCCTGGCAGCCACTGAAACAGCAGGGACTCCCACATAGCATGGAAGTGGTCCATGGTCTGGTCTCCTTCTCTGACTGGAAATCAGGGGAGAGACATAAAGTACGACAGCAAAAACCCCTCCTGTCTTTGAACTGAAGATCAGGGTAGATAGCTTTTACATGCTTATACATGCATTTATGGAAAAAAAACCATAGATGGAACACTTAAGTCAGGTATTCCAGAAGAGGACTGAGAACCTGGTTTCTTTCTTGTGGGAAGAGGTGTCATTTTTGACAAGTGTATATGTGGATGTGGAGGGGTGGGTGTCAATGATAAGAAATTATGAACAGCAGTGAGCATGCATATCCAAGTCACATGGTGGTGGGAAGGAGCCTGCCTGTATTTGTTCCTTATGATCGTCTGTCGAGTGTTTGCGTGTCCTTCTGTGCTGGCGGGTCAGATATGGTGGAGGTCTAGACACATGGACCAAACATTCTGTCTGACGGGGAGCGCTTGTTTCGAGGTTCATCTGATGGTTGTAGACCTTGATAGAACAGACCAGCCGAGACAGGCTGGACCCATACCCAGTGTTAATGGTCCAGACTTCAAAAATCTGGTGTCTGTTGAGCGAAAAGGAGCACCAAGAAAAATCAGACTTTTAGCTGTTCTCTCTTTCATGTACATAATTTTCAATGAATAGTGGTGAAGTGAATGGAGCAGTTGGATAACCCTTATCTTGCAACAGTTTTTTAAAGTGGTGTTTTTAGTTTGCAGATATTTGATTATTCAAATCAGTACCCAATCTGAGAAGGCAAGTACTGACTTTCATGGAAAAGAAATTATGGTGACAATGATTTACATAACATTTTTGATGTTACTTACTTGTTAGCATGCTGCGATTTAGATTATAAGTTTGATACCATTCTCATTGTTAATAAGTTTTGGAACAGTGACACAAGTCTTTTTTATAATGTTGTCCCTGTACACGACGACAGTGGATTTTAATTTAAACAGTCAAAATGTAATTGAAGGGAAGACTTCCAGCTTTTATTTAAGTGGAGTGACAAAAGAATAGATTTAACTATTTAGGAATGACAGCCATTTTTACACACGGTCCTCAGAGGCTCAAAAATATGAGACCATTGACTGACAAGCAGTTCCACGTGCAGGTGAGCCCTGTTCCCTTGTTATTCCATGACTGATCAAGCCGATTCAATTTCTGGAGTTTACTCCAAGTGTAGAAATTGCATTTGGTAGCTGTTCACTGTAATGCTCATATGAAGTCCAAGAGATGTCAGTGCAGTTGAAGGAGCACATTATCAGGATGAAAAACCAAAATAAGCCTGACAGAGAGATATTTTATTGACAGTGTTAGTGGGGCACTTTGAAGACATGGCTATGGGTTTGAATTTTAACATACACACACACAAACACACACACACGTTTTTCTGTATCTCTGCCTTTTTGTTGTTCTCTCAATACATTAATTGTAGACATGATGAATATGATGGAAAACATAACAATGTTGACTGTTTAAGTTTATCAAAATAAAAATTAAATCAATAACAAAAAAGTAATAAGACAAACTGACATCATTTTAAATATAAGGACTGTTTTTAATCCTTTGCAGTCAACCTGAAGTCTTGAACTCGTGGACATCACCAGATGCTGTGTTTCCTCCCTTGAGATGCTCTGCCAGGCCTTTACTGCTGTTGCCTTCAGATGCTGCTTGTTTGTGGGTCTCTCCGCCTTCAGTTTTGTCTTCAGTAACTGGAAGTAATGCTCTATTGGGTTGAGATCAGGTAACTGACTTGGGCATTTAGGAATATCCCATTATTTTGCCTTGAAAAACTCTTGGATTGCTTTTGCTGTATGCTTTGAGTCATTATCCATGTGAACTGTGAAGCTCTTTCCAATCAGTTTTGCAGGATTTGGCTGAGCATCTGAGCAGAGAGTATAGCCCTGTACACTTCACATTTCATCCTGCTACTCCTATTAGCAGTCAAATTGTCAGTCTTGATAGTATACTTTGAAAATGATACAGCTACCTCCTTGAGGGTATTCTTGACTTGGCTAGATGTTATGAAGGGATTTTTCTCTACCAAGCGAAGAAATTCTACAATCAACCACTTCCATGTTTTCCATGCTCTTCCAGGCCTTTGGTGTTGCTGAGCTGGCTGGTGCATTTTTACTTTTTTATTTTTAGAATTTTCCATATTTTTGTTTTGGCCACTCCTAAAGCTTTTGCCATCTCTCTGACTGGTTTATTTTGGTTTTTCCTTCATTGCACTAGCATATCTTTGGACCTCATATTAAGAGTTTCTATAAAAAGCTAGCAAGTGTAAGTTCAACACCTGGACTCAACTCTAGATCATTTATCTGTGTTATTTGTCATGGAAAAACAAGGGAACAGGCAATTGTCCTATTCCCTTTGAGCCTCTGCAAACAGAGGACTATGTATAAAAATGGCTAAAAAATAATAAATGCTAATTTTTTCATCAAACCCCTTAAATTAAAGGTGGAAGCTGGCACTTTAATCACATTTTGACTGTTTGATTCAAATCCACTCTGGTGGTGTACAGAGACAAAATTTTAAAAAAAATGTCTAATTGCCCCAAAACTTATGGACCTAACTATATATGTCTTTGGAGCCCATAGCAGGTTAGCTTAGCATAAAGACTTCAAACAGGAATAGATGGCTTAACAATATTCAAAGAGAACAAAATCAACCCACCAGTACTTAATACACCATATAACTAAAACTGTATATAGACAAAGGGTAAAAATGTAAAGAGCAGATTTTTAGCTGCAATGAACATAATCTAAATGTTAAAGAGAGAGCTAGGACACAAAACCCTCTCACTGTGGAGGGCTGTCTCAGGAAGGGCATCCAGTGTAAAACCTCTGCCAAATTACCAATGTAGATTAATCTGCTGTGGTGACTCCTTGGTGGTGAATACAAGGGAGCAGCCGAAAGGTACATTAATGAGTGAGCTTTACAAGCACTGGCAGTTATTTTTATTGTTTTTTTTCCTGCCAAAGCTTGACTAATTGATTTCAGCTTTGCATTTTCTATTTATACGCCATACTCATGGAGCTCATCATCTCTCCAGCACGAAACAAATAATCAGATTTCCCAAAATGGTGAACTACTTCATGCAACTTTGACTAAGAATTTGTTAAAAAAAAAAAATTCTCCAAGTAT
>VUQH01037181.1:0-10762 GCA_015106775.1 Etroplus canarensis | reverse complement strand
TTAAATGTAGAGAGGGTGTCTGCCTCCTGAAGACAAACTGGGAGCTGGTTCCACAGGAGAGGGGCCTGATAGCTGAAGGCTCTGCCTCCCATTCTACTTTTAAACACTTTGGGAACCACAAGTAGGTCTGCACTCTGAGAGAGAAGTGCTCTAATGGGGAAATATGGTACAGTGAGGTCTTTAAGATAGGATGGGGCCTGATTGTTCAAGACTTTGAGAGTAGAAGGATTTTAAATTCAATTCTGGATTTAAAGGGGTGCCAATGAAGAGAAGTCATTATATTTAATATGATCTCTTTCTAGTCCCTGTTAGTTCTCGCAGCATTTTGGATCAACTGGAGGCTTTTTAGGGAGCTTTGAGAACAGCCAGATAGCAACGAATTACAATAATCAAGCCTAGAAGTAATAAATGCATGAACTAGTTTTTCAGCATCACTCTGAGACAGGATGTTTCTGATTTTGGTGATATTGTGGAGGTGAAAAAAGGCAGTCCTACATATCTATCTATCTATCTATCTATCTATCTATCTATCTATCTATCTATCTATCTATCTATCTGTCTATCTGTCTATGTGGGCTATATGTCTATGCATATATATATATATATTGTATATAGCTTATTTTTTTGTCTTGTCGTTTTCAGAGAGTTACAGTACTGCAGAGACGGAATGAAAGAAATCCCTTTAAACATCAAAACTAATCCACACCTGTGTGCTGTGAGTGATGTGTGGGTGTACTATTTGGGAAAGGTATACAAGTCCATGATTTCAAATGGTAAAACAGACAAGAAAAGCAGATGCATTAGTATTATATAAAGACTCACCCCACACACACATGCACACACACTGCCACACAGGAGTGATATTTTTAGTCATGCTTTTCGATCAACCTGGCTGGTCATCATAATGAGGCGAGGGAGATGGAGGCTGATTCCTTTCACAGGTCAGCAGGCTGACAAAGCCGGCGTCCCGGTCTGGAACTGGGGTGCTTCCTGCGTGCTGGGGTTTGTGTGGGCTGCCTGCGCCTGTATGGAAGTGATCTGTATTCACCTCGATGCTGCAGTGGCCCGATTCTGTTTAATATGGGCCTGCCGTAGCCTCCCCGCCATCACCTGGCACTGCAGAGTTCATTCTCAGCGTGTGTTTTTATCAGCACCCCTAGGGGCATATGTAATTGCTCAGTGCTGATGAGAACAGCCCCAGCTCAGAGTACCATCTCATACTGCAATTATGCCCATGGAAGTGCAGGTGGAAAAAAAACCAGTGAAAATAAAGAAACTACCCGGTGTGGCATGGCGGGTGAAAAACTACGGCCTTACCTCCTCCTGCTGAGCTGAGCCGGGGCTGATAGAGGACTAAAAGTCAGTCATCTCCTTGGGGATAAAGAGTTTTTAAGCTGTTAATCCTCCGTCTGTTGATGATTGAGGTGAACATCTGACATTTGAAGCCTTTTATGTTAAAGTCTCCGAAGCTTACAGCTGTATGTGTGTGTTCTGTGGCAATGTAGCTTTTTACCAAGACAATAAAGGTAGCAAACTTTCAAAGAGGAACTTCCCGTGTCCTTACACACATAAGGAGGAATGCGAGTGGCGCTCTCACCAGGACGATGACAGCTCGCCGCTCCTCCGCTTATGAAAATAAATGCTGACGAGTGTTGAACTGGCTGGGGCGCAGGGGTGTCAGCCGGCGAAGAGAGACGGCTCTCCGGGCTGACAGGCCGACGCGCCTGGTTTGCATTGAGATGCATGACGCAGCCCTTCGCCTCGGCCCTCCTATTCAGCTTCAGCCCCCCCGCCCCCCGTTCCCGGTCGCTCCCTCCTTGGGGGAGGTGAACGGCGTTTGGATCAGAGCTGAGGCCAGGGCAGCCGAGGCTAACACAGCCAAGGCAACATGTCTCTTATCAGTATTCCACTTTGACGACTGCTGATGTTGCCCTCGCTGTCGCTTCGCCTCCCTGCAAAACTTCAGCCAGTTTTGTTTTGGTCTGTCATTGCACTTTCATCTGACATGTGCAGCTTTTGGTTTGAGGCAGTCTTTGCATGAGAGTGGTATTTTTTTTCCCTCTGTTTGACCCACAGCATCTGAATATTTTAAGTGGCACACTGCCTGCTACTCTGGATACACGCCCTTAACATCTTGTTGACCCATGCTAATATTAGCTGATTTTCTTTTACAAAAGAAAACCAGTTATGCAGCTAATTGACGATCAGCTAACATTCAATGGTTCTATTTTGCAAAGAAAATGGGAAATGGGTGCAATGATTTGGTGAGACATGTGTGGTACATAGGGCAAGAACAGAGTTTGTACCATTCTAAGCAGGTTGAAGGTTCTTCAACACAGCCTGAACTCTCTTAAAGAAGAGAGAAAATACACTTTATTAATCCCTGGAAAGGGGGAAATTATAGGCAACAAATTCTTTTTTTAGTTTTCATACATACAGTTGAAACCAGAAGTTTACATACGCTGTGTAAAAAGACGCATAAATAGTTTTTTTTCTCACTGTCAGAAATTAAATCAGACTAAACTTCTCCTGTTTTAGGTCAGTTAGGATTGCCCAAATTATTTCTATTTGCTAAGTGCTGCAATAATGAGAGGGAGAATATTTTAGACACATTTTTATTAATTTCTTTGAAGTCAGAATTTTACATACACAAAGTTTACTATACCATTAAACAATGTGGGAAAACCCAGATGATGACATGGCTTTGGAAGCTTCTGATAGGTTAACTGACAACATTTGAGTTAATTGGAGGCACACCTGTCCATGTATTTTAAGGCCGCACTCAAACACACTACTTCCTCGCTTGACATTATAGGGAAATCAAAAGAAATCAGCCAAGATATCAGGAAGAGAACTGTGGAGCTCCACAAGTCTGGTTCATCCTTGAGTGCAATTTCCAGATGCTTGAAGGTGCCGCGTTCATCTGTTCAAACTATTATCCACAAGGATAAACAACATGGGAATGTGCAGCCATCATACCGCTCAGGAAGGAGACGGGTTCTGTGTCCCAGAGATGAACGTATTTTGGTCAGAAACATGTGAATCAACCCCAGAACCAAAGCTAAAGACCTTGTGAAGAGGATGGCTGAAACTGGTAAGAGTGTGTTATTATCCACAGTCAAACGAGTCCTGTACCAACATGGGCTAAAAGGCCACTCAGCCAGGAAGAAGCCTTTACTCCAAATGCAACATAAAAAAGCCAGATTGCAGTTTGCGAACTCACACAGGGACAAAGACCCTGATTTCTGAAGACATGTCCTATGTTCTGATGAAACTAAAGTAGAACTGTTTGGCCATAATGACCATCGTTACATTTGGAGGAAAAAGGGGGAAGCTTGTAAACCTGAGAACACCATCCCAACTGTGAAGTATGGGGGTGGCAGCATCATGTTGTGGGGCTGTTTTGCTGTAGGAGGAACTGGTGACCTTCATAAAATAGATGGCATCATGAAGAAAGAACATTATGTGGAAATATTGAAGCAACATCTCAAGCCATCAGCCAGGAAGTTGAAGCTTGAGCACAAATTTATCTTCCAAATGGACAATGTCTAGTCTGATTTAATTTCGGACAGTGAGAAAAAAATGTTCATGTGTCTTTTTACACAGTGTATGGAAACTTCTGGTTTCAACTGTATACACACACTTTTCCATGCACAACCAGAAACTAGCAGTGTGGAAAGAGGTGCCGAACAAGGCAGCCCATCACAGGTGCCGAGCACAGTAGGGGCGTTTGGTGCCTTGTTCCAGGGCAACTCAGCAGTGCTGAGGAGGGGATGAGCTGATACCTTCTCTGGTCTGGTCCTCAGTCCACTACATTGTTCCTGTATGGGGTCTTGAATTGGTGGGTCACAGGTAGGCCACCAGGTCCAAGTTGGTCTTGAACCAGCGGCCTCAGCAACCCTCTGGTTCCCAACCAGGTCCTCTGACAGAGTGAGCCACTGCTTTCTGTCATTTCTTTAAGTAGTCTTCAGGAATAGTTCTCCAGGCTTCTACTGTAGAAGGACATTCCAAAGCTCTTCTTTGAATGTTTGCTGCCTTCTGTTCTGTTCTCTGTCAGAATGATCCCGCACTGCTTCAGTAATGTTGAGGTCTGGGTTCTGGGGAGGCCAATCCATGACTGATAGTGTTCCATTCTGTTTTTTTCTGTCCAGGTAGGATTTTACTGCACTGGCAGTGTGTTTGGGATCATTGTTGTGCTGAAAAATGAAGCCGTTGCCAATCAGATGCTTTCCAGGCGGTATTGCACGGTGGCTCAAAATTTGGTGGTGCTTTCCTGTGTTCGTAATTCTGTCCATTCTGACAAATACCCAACACCACTGGCTGAAATGGTGACTGTTTAACCATCATCCCCACTGTAACAAGAGTGCAGGTGCTGGAAGTGAAGGGCAGTTTCTGATTTGATTGTTGCTTTTTTTTTCTTGTTTGCTTTTTGATGTTTTAAAAAAAGCAGTGCAAAATTCAGAGGAGAGGACACGTTTTTATCCCCAATATAAGAAATAACACAGAAGAGGCAGGGACATGCACCCCACCATCCTGGCAAATCACACCTTAGTTACATGATCAGGGTTGCAATACACCATTTCAAGATGTTAAACACATGAGCCCCGTGACAGTGATTACAACAGCAGAGCAGTTTTGATTGTGGTCTCATGGAGTCTACTTCAGATGCTGAACTCTCTCTGACTACCTTGCTCACTGAAAAGTGGCACCTAGGGAGAGCCAAACATCAGTATGTTAGGACCTGGGAGTGAGTCAGAGATTTATCATTGTTTTTGTCGATATTCTGTTTTAAAGTGAGGAGTCCTCAGTTTGAAAAAGATACACCAGTCAGGCATAACATCACGAGCACTGACAGGTGAAGAAAATAACACTGAGTATCTCTTCATCATGGCGCCTGTTAGTGAGCGGGATTTATTAGGCAACAAGTGAACGGTTTTTTTCAGAGCTGATGTGTCAGGAAAAATGAGTGTGAGGATTTGAGTGAGTTTGATAAGGATCAAATTGTGATCGCAAGACGACTGGGTGAGAGCTCCTCCAAAACTGCAGCTCCTGTGGGGTGTTCCTGGTCTGCAGCGGTCAGTATTTATCTAAAGTGGTTCAAGGAAGGAACGGTGGTAAACCGGTGGAGTCCGTGCCTTGACGGGTCAGTGCTATTTTGGCAGCAAAAGGGGGACCAGCATGAAATTAGGCAGGTGGGCATAACGTTATGCCTGATCGATGTATTAGCATGAAAAGATGGAGTGCTATGGTGAGTCTATGGAGATTAAACTGCTTTTGGAATCAGTCTCAGTGGCCCAAAACGGGAACTGCAGTTTTTGGCAATTCATTTTTCAGCCCCTCGAGGTTGCCACTAAAGGACCTCCAGCCGTTGCGGGGTGTTCCAGGTCTACAGTGGTCAGCATCTATCAGAAGTGGTTCAAGGAAGGAACAGTGGTGAACCAGCAAAAAGGGTCACGGGCGGGCAGGGCTCACTGATGCACGTGGGGCAGCAAAAGGGGGACCAAAATGATGGTAAGCAGGGGGTCATGCTTATGTGCAATCAGGGTATATCCACTGTACGTTTTAAATTGATCATTTAGTGTGTTCTTTCTGCTGAGATTACATGAAAACTGTAAGATTAAAAGTGCTCATGGCTGCTGTCAGCCTGGTCAGGAGTTTGTTGGATCATTTTTCCCCCAGCCCTGCCATGCAGATAGACGGCTAACTCTGAGGACAGAGCTGGAATGCGTTTGGACTTTTCACTTGTGATAAGACTTTGTAAAGTGATCTAAAATCATTTTAGTCATATCTGAAGTTTTCATTGTATTTTCATCCATGAACAAGAAAATATCCAAAACGTCCCCTTCTTGTCTCAGGTGACTGAAGGCTCAGGCTGCTAGACTGCCACCATAATGAGCGAGACCCACATCGGCATCTAACTGGAGCCAGGTGACACAGGCAGGCATGGTTCCATCAGGTTTAATTAGCAACTAATCTCCTCAGTAATGACAATAGAGGTGCAGCTGTGTTTCTGCGGAAATGTTTAGCTATATCAAAATGTGGTCTCCTCCTACAAAGGCCTCTTGAGACCCTTTATCCCCATGTGAGCACATTGCATTTGGCTTGTCTGTACCAAATGCTACATTCTGGTCAACACAGACCTGTTGCGACCCATGAATCCCAAAAAAGAGCTCAGGTCTCAGGAGGTTCAATACTGGAAGCTGCCATCAAAACACCCGAAGGATTTTATTCTCTAAAGGGAGAAATGCAAGTTTAATTAAAGCGTTGAACAACCTGCATTCAAACATGTCAACGCATTTTGGGAATTTATCTTAATCTTTTAAAAATTAATAATAATAAAATGGTGGCTTGAGTTATTTTTTAACTTAATTTATTTTTGTTTTCCCAGCAGGTAATTCCTTCCAATTTGTCTGTAATATCTCTAATGAACAAAAAATAGTTTTAAAATTTCATTTCTTTAATCGGTATCAAGTCTGCACAGTTCCTGTAGTTAAATATTTTCTAATCTTCTTATTTTTCATGTTGTCTTTGCAGGCTGGTGTTATATATTGACACTTAGTTTTGTTCCTATGGTGTTACCATGGCAACCCCTTTAGGGTCTCATGTTAAAAAAGCAGTGTGTGAATGTGTCTGTACACTACTTCCTGTTTTGAACAATACAGTAACATGTGCAGCAGCTGGTTTGCTGCTTTCTTCATCATAGGTTGTAATATTACACTACACAGTATACAACCGCTGGAGATACACTATGTGGACAAAAGTATAATCATTGAATTCAGGTGTTTCATTCCATCCCAGTGGTACAATTGTACAAAATCAAGCACTTAGACATGCAGTCTGTCGTTACAAACCTTTGTGAAAGAATGGGTCCTTCTACAGACCTCACTGAATTCAAGAATGGTGCTGTAATAGGATGCCACCATTGCAACAAATGAGTTTGTGAAACTTCTTTGCTCTCATATATTCCATGTTCAACTGTAAGTGATATTATTGCAAAAGGGAAACATTTAGGAAGCACAGCTAAGAAGTGGTGTCCTTGTAAAGTTACAGAGTGGGGTCGCCGAGTGCTGAGGCGCATAGTGTGTAAAAGTCAAATACACTCTGCTGAGTCTATAACTGCAGAGTTCCTGCATACGAGCCTTACGTCACCGAACACCATGCCAAGCCTGGAATGGAGTTGTGTAAAGCTGTCAAAGTCTACCCGAAAGGAGGGACTCAAGATGCGGAGCACAGATTTAAAAACACAAAGTCTTTAATGACAATAGTCAAGTTCACAGTGAGGAGGTGAATGTTGCTCAGGAGGTCCAAGAAATCCAAGTGATTAGGTAGTGGGGTCAGGGCAACTCTCTCTCATGTAAGACAAGGGGTTCCAGGCTGGTGAGGGGATCCGAGGTGTCAGGGTTCTCCAGAGAAGGGAATCCAGGAAACTATGGTCCGAGTTCCAGGTAGAGTTCCTAAGACTGGGGCACGGTGAGGAGAAACACATTCAAGTAATCAGAAAGGCAAAGACAGAAGTAACTCAAACATCTCCTGAGGGTACAGTTTAGCTAGGCCTTGCTTACTGCTCTACACAAGAGAACGATCTCGCAATGAGTGGAACACCAAGACCCGCTTAAATACCTTTGGTCTGGATCAGGTTATTGGAGAACAGGTGTGCCAGTACACCACCTGACAGGACACACCCACTCCTACAATTAAGCAGTTAATCCCCCAAGACCTGAACACTCACACGGGACAGAAAGAGGACAAGAGAGAGCTGAAGAGAGAGAAAGATAGAGGTAGGACAGGGGACCATGACAGTAGCACACCAGCACTGAACTCTGGAAGAGAGGAAAGGGGATCAGAGGAATGATAATCACGCTTTTCCACCTGGTAGTCTAATGGATGAGTCTGGGTTTGGCGAATGCCAGGAGAACTTCACCTGCCTGACTGCACTGTGCCAACTGTAAAGTTTGGTAGGGTTGGCCTGGGCCCCTTAGTTCCAGTAGAGGGGCATTTTTACAAAGACATTTTGGACAATTTTGTGCTTCCAACTTCATGGAAACAGTTTACAGAATGTCGTTTTCTGTTCCAGCATGACTGCAACCCAGTGCAGAAAGCAAGCTCCATAAAGGCATCCTTGGATAAGTTTGGTGTGGAAGAACTTGACTGGTTCACAAAGAGCCCTGACCTCGGCCCAATCCAAAACCTTTGGGATGAACTAGAACAGAGATTGCGAGCTAGGTCCTCTCGTCCAATATCAGTGTCCGACCTTAGAAATGCTCTCCTGGAGGAATGGGCAACAGTTTGCCCAGGCACCTTCTGAAGTCCTGTAGAAAGTCTTCCCAGAAGGCAGAACACAAGATAACTGTAGACACCACCAACCATTAACACACTGAATTGATCTGGATCAGGATTTATTAATTATATTATTTATTTATTTTACCATTGTAGGAAAAAAAGGCAATTAAAAAACATTTCCAGCTCCATAAATAATCGCCATAAGTTTTGCATAAAAATTACAGTACAACTGTCACAGTGGGTGATTGCAGACCCAAAAGCAGGGGGAATGTGCAAGGCTTGGAACTGAAAAGGGGTAGGCCCAACAGAGGGATCCAGAGGTAAGTCCTATTTCCTTGGTGAACGGCTAAAGTCCAGTAACTAGTCTTAGTCCCAGAGAGATTGGGTCAGGCAGGGTCTCGCGAGCTTATCTGGGTGGGCGTCTTGGTCAGGCTAGAAGAGCAATGGAGAAACAGGTAAGTTCATGGAGCAACACCTGGAGCAACAAGACAAGAGCACAACTTGGCCAGGTTTACTACACAGTGTGGAGTGGAGGAAACTTCTTGGCTTAAACACCCAGATGGTGGATCATCAGGAACAGGTTAGTAATCACACTCCACCCCAGACACACCCACACCTAAGGACTAAGCAGACAGAGAGAGAGAGAAAGAGAGAAAGCAAGGTAGAGAAAAGACAGAAGGTCAGGTCTGGACCTGGAGGACAGGGGGACCATCACAACAACATCCCTATATCATCTACCATATTGAATTTTGCTCAGGACCCAAGTAGCATTCTATATCTCATGATCCAGAATGTTAAAATATGGGTACCCAACACAAGAGATGTATCTGTGTTGTGTCCACATATAAATGACAACTTGGCAAAGAACCAAATTTAAATTGTATCTTTGGGAATCACCTTGTTGGTCCAAAAAATATTATTTTCTATCTGTCAAACTGTTAATTTTGATATTTTTGTAAATTCGACTAAAGAAATGGGAACAGATGATGTGTTTTTGTGACAGGCTGATAGGAGCAAAGAGCTGTTAGGTGAAAACTTGACATATCTCTGCATGGTCTGCAGTGTGGCCTTAAATTTCAGGAAATTGGTTTGGGGCTTCATTTCTGTCAGAGGAGCTTGTCAGAATTGATGATCCACAATGCAATATCATCTGGAAAGCATCTGATTGACAAAACTTAATTTTCATCATGACAATGGTCCCAAACACACTGCCAGTGCAGTAAAAGCCTACCTGGATAGAAAAATACACAGTGGAACACTATCCGTCATGGATCTGCCTCCCCGGGAGCCCGGACCTCAACATTATTGGAAAGATGTGGAATCATTTCGACAGAGAACAGAACAAAAGGCAACCAACAGAGCTAGTCCAAAAGACTACTCATACAAATAACAAGAAAACTTTCCTTTGAGAGTTCAGGCTGTGTTGGAGAATAAAGGTCATACAATCGTGCAAACTGTTTTTGCTTTCTTTACTGTATTTCCATTTCTGTTTGCACATTTCAAAAAATAGTTTGCATGTGTTTCCTGTTTTTCTAACAAAATATAAAGAAATGAGGGATAGACTGAGACTTTTCCACTGTACTGTACATCTTTTTCTTCTTTTGGCTGCTCCAGTTAGGGGTCGCCACAGTAGATCATCTGCCTCCATCTCACCCCATCGCCCCCAATCTTTCAGAGGGATGCAGCACTCTTGAAATGATCAAGATATTAGGACGTGACCACAGAACCATCAAATGTTTTGTTACAAATACCCAAAAGGGTCACAAGAAACGTGAGAGAAAAAGACACAAATGAACTGCCAAAGATTTGAGAAGAATCAAACATGAAGCTACCAGGAAGCCATTATCCTCCAGTGCTGTCATATTCCACAACTGCAACCTACCTGGAGTGTCCAGAAGTACAAGGTGTTCAGTGCTCAGAGACACCGAGGTAAGAAAGGCTGAAACCCGACCACCACTGAACAAGACACAGAAGCTGAAACGCCAAGACTGGACCAAGAAATATGTGAAGACAGATTTTTCAAAGGTTTTATGGACTGATGAGACAAGAGTGACGTTGATGGACCAGATGGATGGGTCCGTGGCTGGATCAGCAATGGGCATAGAGCTCCACTCCCACTCAGACACCAGCAAGGTGGAGGTGGGGTACTGGTATGGGTTGGACTTATTAAAGATGAGCTTGTTGGACCTTTTCAGGTTGAAGATGGACTCCAACTCAACTCCCAAACCTGCTGCCAGTTTCTCGAAGACATTCTCTTCATGCAGTGGTCCAGGAAAAAGTCTGCATCTTTCAAGAAGACCATGATTTTTATGCAGAACAATGCTCCATCTCATGCATCAAAGTCATCCACTGCATGGAGATGTACAGTGAAGGAAAACAGTCCACCTCTCTGAACAGTGTCTGGGAGGCTGTGGTTGCTGCTGCACAAAAAGTTGATGGTCAACAGATCAACAAACTGACAGACTTCATGGATGGAAGACGT
>VUQH01037177.1:29258-48216 GCA_015106775.1 Etroplus canarensis | reverse complement strand
TGTATCAAATGAAGTGGCCAGTGACTGTAGACAAAAATGATGCTAAAAGTACCATGCGATCATAACTAAAGATAAATAAAAGATATATAGGTCGGTCATATAACCATTTACTTTAGTCCTACCGTGCACTCATGCGCACACGCAAACACACACACACACACACACACACACACACACACACACACACACACACACACACACACACACACACAGAGAAAACACTTACCGAGACCATAGGTACGTGAGCAGGCATGCTCCTGTAGCCAGGCCAAGGTTGCCTCAAAGTTTCTTCTGGTCTCCTCACAAAATCTGGGAGGATAAATTTTGTTTTCAGTATGCTGTTAACAGGCAATTAAGTAATCACATTTATTTTCTCCACTTCTTACTAGTTTTTCTGAACCTTCACAAGATCGCCCACACAAGAACTGGAAAAAGCAAAATATGACACGCAAGGTAAATTAAGCACATCAGAGATCTTACGTCTCCAAAGACTTCAAAGCTTCATTGGCCTGCTGCTTCCACTCAGCATCCCCGTAGTCCAAATACCTGTGAGACACAGTTATCTGCATAAGGCTTATTTGACCTGAATAAACAGGGCTACTTGCACAGTCCAGATGTATGAACAACACTGCCATATCTCACAGGTGTTTATTCTACAACTACTTTCCATTTTCAATCAACTTTTTCCTAATGACTTTAAATCACTGTTTGCTGTTCATTACCAATGTAATGAAGTCCTCGGTGACCACAGTCGAGAAGACCAAATTATGACTTTTTTCTCCCTTTTTTTCCCCCATCGAACTACTCACCGAGCTCAAGTTAGTTTAATTCAAAGTACCACTACTGATTAACTACTGGTGTTACTACTAATGTTATAAAGACTTATGTGACTAGAGTTTCTGTAGCACTCACCACTGATCACAGAGAGCCACCACACATTCGTCAGCTGAACGTGAAATGACCTGTTTTTCTGGCTCCATGTAGATCATGGCCTCACCCTGCGATAAATTGAAGAACCAATACCATTAAGAAATAACTGGGCTTGTTTTTGCCTTGTTTGCATTTTGTGACATTATAAAACATTTTTCTACCCTCTCAACCATCATCTTCTGGATGGGCTTCTTGACATCTTGGACTTTCTGCCCCTTGTAGCCATCAACAAGCATGATCTGAGACAGAAAATCATTTACAGAAGGTCATACATGCTGATGCATTGTTTGAACCATGTTCTGTATTTGTCTACAACAAGTCAGCTATACCTCACTAACAGTTGTAGAACTTCATCCTGCTTTAGTGTTTAACAGTAGTAAACAGAACAAAAGTATCTAAGAGTACTGCATAAACCACAGACAGTTCATAAAATAATTTAACCTTGCCTTAAGTTTTGAATTACTTCATTTTGTCTGGGAGATAAATAATACAAGCTTCAAACCTAAAGTTAAATATACAGGGGGTCTGCAAAGAGGTTGCATTTTGTTGACTTATGTATTGTATTATTGTATTGATTAAGCACTAATGGCACTCACCCCTTCATAAAACCCCTTCAAGTAAACCTTCTCCTTGGCTTCAGCCAGCTTCTCTTTGTCATTTTGGCTCTGGATCTTCAGCTCATCACATACAAGAGGAGCAGACAGGTCTCCATAGCCTGGGATCTCTATGATAGGGATCTGACATGTGCATACAAACACATATTAATAATGCATTCAGTGTAGGACCTAAGTTAGTTCAATGAACTTTACTAGATTAGCTTACCGGCTCAAAAGGCAGCACCATCTTGTCCTCAATACCATACTTCTCCCGGAGGGCCTTTTGGAAAAATAACATTGCATAACAACATGACATTTTAAACAGGGGTGTGTTCATAAAACTAGAATCAAAAAGAAATATCACTAGCTGATAATGTGAAGCTTCTTAAAATTAGAATTTATTGCTGGATTATATCAGATAGAGGGTCATTAGGTCTGTAACATCACCTGTTTTTTCTTGATGTCCCTGAGAGCAGCGATGTCATCAGGAGCATCAGATGGTACACTGGTAACCACCCCAGTACCTGTGAAAAAAAGAGACAAGACACAATAATACATAAAATCTACAAAATGAGTGTACAATTTACTTTGTTTTTGTCCCTTACCCTCCATAACTCTTAGATACTTGATGACCCAGGTGACTTTATGATTAAGTTTGTGACATTTCAACTTGGTCATTCAAAATTCCAATTAAGACCAATGCTACAGAAATTCATCAATAGGACACACAAATACAAAGAGACAAACTACTACCCTGCAGCAACACAGACAAGGAATAATGGAAAACTCTGGCTTTCAAAAGAATAGAGGAACTCTGCAATAAGGTCGATTTTAAATTATTGCAAATGTTCTGTGCTGGAGGGAAACAAGAACCTGTTACATTCATCCTTTGACATCACAGAACAACAATTCCTATTTCTAAGTTGACCTTGTCCTGCTATCTTGAGCCCCAGGTATTTTTCAGTACAGCCTGAGACTTTAAGATTCTCTGAAGTGAAATTGGAAAAAGTAATATCTTGAGCAACAAAAAACCTGATATATATACAGAACCATTTGTGACTATCAGCTACATAGAAGAGGAGGACACCACACTTCCTGCTACTGTTCTGTACTGTAAAATCATCAAAAGAGGCTATCTACAACTAAGGTGCTTTAAACAACTGACAAATTTCTGCCTTGAAAGAAATGGCAATTTATCAAAAACAAAACGGAATAACATCTGAGATTTATCCTTCACATGTAATTTTGGCTTCTTGACTCATACCTTTGTCCTCCTTGATGGTAAGCATGGGTAGAGCGTAGATGATCTTATAGGAGGTCAGAGGAGCACTCAGGGCACAGCCAAGGATGTCCTGGAAAGACAAAAAAATGGAAAAGCAAAAGACATGATACTGAAGGCATTGAATCAGGTAGATAGTATTGTGTTATTTATTCTTTATACCACTGGACTAAGATAAATACAGTTTTTTTTAATCATTTGAAATTATTTGCTGTAGCTGGAAGCAACACGTAAACAAAAGCAGTACCTGTCCCAGTATTTCCATGATTACTGGCACCACTCCATTCTCTTTGGTGAAACCCTGGAAAGACATATTCCTGGCAGACCTACTGGTACAGATGAAGATGTCCCCACTGGTTGTCTCAAAGGCAACATACTTCATGTCAGGTCTCACCCAGCAGTTGGTCTGACCAAACATGGTCTCTGGTCTCAGAGTCGCAGCCACCAGGAAGATGTTTTTGCCTTTCATGCCACTGTGGGGAGGACTGCAAGCATTAAAACTCAACTTCTACCACAAATTAAGGCTTAGTGGCAGCATTCATCAAGATGAATTTTATTCAAGAGCACAAAATCTGTTATTTTTCTAATAGTATCCTCCCTAAGAATTTTTGGGAGTACAGTGTTAGGTGTTTACCTGCCATAAAAGACTTTGGATTTGAACTTTGCTGTGTAAGGTTCAACAATCTTCATCTTGATGAGGGTGTATTCCTGAGGTCCAACTCCCTGTAAGAGAGGTACAAATGTTGAGGGAGAAAAATAGCTAAATAAGAGTTCCTCAATCCCCACAATTTGAATTACAAGAAAGTTTTGTGGTAATGTGCGTTAATCAAACGTGCTAAAATTCAATACAAACAT
Organism: Etroplus canarensis; assembly: GCA_015106775.1. Taxonomy (NCBI): domain Eukaryota; kingdom Metazoa; phylum Chordata; class Actinopteri; order Cichliformes; family Cichlidae; genus Etroplus; species Etroplus canarensis. The sequence goes on along the minus strand of VUQH01037177.1, from coordinate 44,556 downwards.
AAATTATAAGTCAGAAATCCCACTGGGCTCACTTGACCACAGAGAAAATCGAATTCCTTTGGAAAATCTGTAGTTAAATTAAAAATATAGTCTTGGCCACAAAATTGTGCTAAATTTTATGGTTCGTTTAACACACATAATCTTTTACAATATTACAATGCTATGTGATAGAATTAATAAATTAATCTGTTAAGCTGGGTAAGTCTACCTCTCCTGTCTGCCTGTCATGGTCCATGCATGGCTGTCCATCCTTTGGAGAGTAGATGGTATACCTGCAGGGGAGTTCAGAATCAGAATACTTTATTAATCCCAGGGGAAACATGCTTAAATAGGACGGTCACAACAGATTAGTAAAAGATTATTCGACCTGAGATCAAATTAAACTATCTGAGGAAAAATTTGTGATATAAAACAAGTAAAATAGTTATATGAAAACCTTGATAACACCTCACCTTTTGCCAAATTTGATCTTTTTTCTCTCTTTTAGGGTGACAAATTGCCATCTGACGAAAGAGTCGTAGAAGGGGTTCACATCTGTGGTGATGAATGAACGCCTCCAGTCCACCTATAAGGTAATAACACCAGGATAAAAATAAATGGTTTCCTCCAACTTTTCTCTGGGACATAAAATCCTGGTGAATGAAAATGTGGGTATGTCAATGTCACTGTGCTTTTTGTTTTTGTGTCTTTTGTTTAAATATATAAATAGTTTTGCCTCATGACACTGCAGGCGTGTAGTTCAGTCTTAAAACAATGTTAATCAAAGCACAGAAACAAAACAGAGAAAGGTAGTTGTATGCCAGATTTAAAATATGATAATTACGCACCTTGACTCCCATCTGTTTAAGGTCCTTGACAGCCAGAGGGGGGAAGTAATCCAGCCAGTGTTCAGCATTGGCAAAACTGACAATCTCCTCATCATTGAGGCCCAGAGACCTCATGATGTCCCACTGGAAAGTGGAAGACCCAGACTTGGCCACTGCTTTACTCTAGCAAAGAAATGAGACAGAGATGATACTGTAATATAAAGGCTAAAGCAAGTATTAGGTAGGTAAGAAAGTGAGGAGTAACAGTGTATTAAGCCCTCTGTGTCAAATCAATGCCATATGTATGTCACAACCGCACACACTTCTGAAACCATTTGCCTAAACCTGACGTGCACTCCCTAGAAATTTAACTACACTTCATGTCAGCACAGCTGAAGGCACACTAAGTTAAATTAAGCACAAAACAGAAATGTTCAGAAAATCATTAAGACCCTATATTTGATCCAGTAGGTTTGCCAAGATTTGTGTGATGACTGCTCATCACAGATTACAGTATATTAAAGCTTCCTTTTTTAAAAGAGTAGACTGCACACTACTTAAATAAGAGATTGCATTTTTCATACATACAAAAAATACCTTGTAGAAATAACTGAATATTTATGACAAAAACATGTAGACAAATACATTATGTTAGATGCTAACCTTCTTGCCCTTTGCTTTGTCCTTGATAATAATTTCATCAGATGTCTTTGGCTTCTCCTTCTCTTCTTCCTCCTCATCTGGAAACTGTGGAGGGTTTCCATACAGCTCCATCTCTCTCTTCAGCTTGTCTGCACAGGCCTGGTGGAATCAATAGGAGTTAAAAATATCAGGAAAAACACAAAGCTCTGTTTGTCAGAGAGAGAGAGACTATGACACTGGATTAATAGCAAAAATTTCATTAAATACTGACACAGTAGAATATTACTATTTGTTAAATATAATTTTGTTTTCTTAAATTGTGTGGGGAATATGAGAACAAAATGTAGCAGCATGTTTGCATGATGAAAAATAGTAAGATTGTGTCAGAATCTTGACCCTTGGAAATATTCTGGAATACTTTTGTGAAACGACAAAAACATACTTTGAAAATGTATCATAAATTATGTCAAAACAAGACCACTTACTTTGATTGGCATTCCTGTACAATGCAACCCGAATGGAAAGAGGCATTTCTTCCCCTTAAGAGACTGGTAACCAACAGCAAACTGTAGAAACAGAATTGAACAACAGCAGCTAAGTGACTAGATATCACAATGTTTCAGTCTTAATCTATTTGCCAGGTGCTGACTCAAGTTATTCTCTGTCTGTAAACTCACCTCACACTTTGACAAACTGAACGTATGGCCAAGATGCAATCGGCCATTCATGTAGGGATAGGGGAAGGTGACCATGTACTTGTTTTTACTGGAAAAAGAAAGGAATGATTAATCGTGGTAACCAAAGTTTTTGATATACAGTACTGTGAAAAAGAAACTTTTCACAATACTATACGCAGTCCTGTAAAACTAAGTACACCCTTATTACCTACACAGGAATTATGAGGGAAGTCACAGCCAGGTGCTACTAAGCAAGTGCACTTGATTAACTGCAAATTTAGCCAAATGTCAGACTGTTCAATGCTCAGAGAAACTGCAAAAAATCCAAGAGCTACATCTCAAACTCTACAGAAATCCATTAGCATGTTAAATGTTAAAGTTTATGACAGCTCAATAAGAAAAACACTGAACAAATATGTCATTTGGAGTGGTTTCCAGGAGAAAACCTTTTTTCTCTCTAAAAAGAACAAGGCAGCATGGCTTAGGTTTGCAAAGTTGCATCTGAACAACCCACAAGCCTTCTCGTACATTGTCCTTTCAACCGACAAGACCAAAGTGGAGCTGTCTGATCATAATGCACAGTGACAAGATGGGCCAAAACCAAACACAGCATATCAGCACAAACACCCCATATCAACTGTCAAGCACAGTGGTAGAGGGGTGGTGATTTCAGCTTGTTTTGTAGCCACACAACCTGGTCACCTAGCAGTCAGCGTTGACCATGGAACCCTCTGTAAACCAAAGCATTCTAGAGTCAAATATGAGGCCATCTGTTTGAAAGCTAAAGCTTGGCCAAAACTGGGTCAAAGATTCCAAGCACAGCAACAAGAGAGTGGCTGAAAAAGAAAACAATCAATGTGTTGCAGTGGCCCAGTCAAAATCCAGACTTCAACCTGAATTAAATGCTGTGGTGGGACCTTAAGAGAGCTGTGACTAAACAAATGCCTGCAAATTTCAATGAACTGAAGAAACACTGTAAAGACGAGTGGGCCAAAATTCCTCCACAATGATGTGAGAGACTGACAAAATCATACATACATCAAAAATCATTACTTCAAGTCATTGCTGAAAAAAATGTGACTCTAAATGCTATTGAATTATAGGGTGTACTTAGTTTTTCAAAGGACTGCATAAACTTGTGTGAAAACTTTTGTCCCCACATGATTGTATAGCAGTTTCCAAAACTTGTCCTGTGAACTCGGAAGTCACACAGCACAACCATTAGTTGGTTAGTAAAAGGATCATCTTGTATATGTAAACTCCACAACACTTCACAACAGAAACTGTTCTTCCTTACCAATGACATCAACAGAGAAAAATGTACTGCATACGATACAAGAACATTATGTCTAATTTCCTGGTTTACACATTTGCCTTACAAGTGAAAAGTCCCTGGTTGGATTCCAAGTTGGCATTCAAGTGCCTCTCACCACGGAGGATTGCGTCAGGAAGGGCAAATTACCAATACGGATGAATCTGCTGTGGCAAAAATACAAGGCAACAGCAGAGTACACTTTATGTGTTCTATCAGGGAGGCCTGTGGAAACTGCTTTGCCAATCCCGAGTACTGCAAATCTCTCATAAACGGTCACTTTTGTTATGATCTACTTGGATCAAGTTTGAGAAAGACAAACTGTTCAGAAAACTGAAGAGGTACTCACTTTGTACTTTCCCCGACTGTTGTCGGTGCATCTTGCTCAAACGTTTTCTCCCTCTCCCATTTCTCCTGGATTTCCAGTTCAATCTTTCTCAAAAAGTCCAACTTTGCAGTTCCTTTCCGCTCCTGAAAGTCAATGTTCAGCAGAAAAAAAATTGTACAGTGATAGCTGCAAAAAAACCTGAATGTCATAAGAATCATAAAAATACCTGCAATATCTATAGTAAGACAGTCAGATTCTTTATTTCTGTAACTGGCACGACAGGCTCATGTTAGCTAACTTAGCTAATAGCCACACTGAAATAATGCTCTAAGAAAAGAGGAAAAGTCTTAATTAAAACAGCAATAACCTTTCTGTAATGGGGTTTATTAAAGCATTTGACCTACCGTCATTTTGGCAGCAATTAATTACACAGTTGTTCGGAGAGAACAAACAGAAACAGTTTCCAGTTTGACTTATAAACCCACGCCACCGGTGCCTGGCTGATGACACCTTCTAGCAGGTTTCCGCATGGGCTTCTGGGAAATGCAGTCCGCCGGATTTTTTCAGCCCTCGTATCTTTAGATATCGTGCAAATTAGCACATTACTTTGAGTGGTTAAAACATTATCATTAAAATATTCTGATGCACAACTATAGACCCTCTCATTTGGATTTAATTAATATTTTTTTAGAAAATAAAAGAGCACGGAAATAACGTGAGCGTCGTGCCCGCGTTACGACAAACTGACCGTGTTGCCATGCCGTAAAATAGTTCGTCCGAGCTGATAGTGAAGAGAGACAGAAGGCCTTAAAGCTTATAAATTTATAGACGATGAAAGTAGGGTTATCAAAACGCTCTTTCTTTTTATAGACAGTATTATAGTCTTCCTCACGATGATCATAGAAAATGTGGAAGCCTTGAAGTCGTGGCTGGCAAAACTCCTGGAGCCGATGTGAGTGTTGAATCGAAATGACATTTAGCTCGCATGCTACGTAGCTGCTTTAGCCTGCTAGCTGCTGGGTTAGCCAGACATCAATGGAGCCTCGGTGGGCTCAGATGGCAGATTCAGTAGCTAACCTTGCTTGCTCGCTTGCTGACCTTTTTGCAGCAGAGAACGGCAACTGTACTTTTCGTGAAGGGTAATTATAGAGGTAATGGTGCATTATGTAGGGGGGTCTGTCGCGCTGTTAAGTCAGGCGCGCAGTTGGGGCTCGATAGTGTAACTTTATCCTGCACTAAAGCCTCATCTCGCAGCCTCACTGTTGGTTAAACTGGCTTGTTGTGTCGCTGGGCTTGCACCAGTTTACTGAAGTAAACACAAACCCTTTGTAAGCACGTTTTGTAACACCTTGAAATGATTGTAATGTCTGAGCACATGGTTAAAAGTATGCAGAGACTCAGATATTGTCTGTATTGCTGTTATAATGCACACATATCCTCAGGCTTGTTCCTTCTCTGAAAAGGAGGAGTTATTTGATTGTAAAAGAAAAGCTTCTCACAGAAACAGTGACTCTTAATTTTTTTTACTCAGTGCTAAAGTTAGTTTCCTATACGTCGTTATTTATGCTTTATTTATGAGAGACTATATGTGCTCTGTCTGTTCTTAATCTTGATGATGGGGACTTTGCCTGAGCCCTGTACTTGGCGATTATCTAGATAACTTCAGGGTTGACTCTGGGTTTTCGGTACTACTTTTTGCAGAAGTAATTTATGCTGTAGACCTAACATGCTCCGGAGCAGGTTAAGTTGTAGATTGGAGATCAGCAGGTATGAAATCACCATCAGTTCTTTGGAAATTACCATCACCTGCCTTGGAAGATCCCTCAGACCTCTGTGTGCATAGCAGGAGGGTCTAAAGTTTTCTTAATGACTTCAAAAGTCACTGAGAATCAGTAATAAATACAGATTCTTAGAGAAACTTTATAAATTTAATTCCTGTTGACTGCGAACAATTTTACATCAAGTTTATTGTTATGTAAAACTTAACATATGATTCTAAACCAGGGGGCCTATTTGCACATAGAAATAAATTTTTATATTTGTTCTTTATTTGCATCCAGATTGTTAAACTCCACAGGGCTGAAACTGAAAGAATAAAAAATAAAACTGTCTCCTACACATCTGTCTTCCGCTGCTCCCATGTATTCTCCCCAGTGGGGCGCCACAGCAGATTAATGTGCATTGTTAATTTGGCAGAGGTTTTATGCCGGATGTCCTTCCTGACGCAACCCTCCATGGTGAGAGGGGCTTTTGTCCCCACCTGAAATCGAACCAGGAACCTTTCGCTTGTAAAGCGAATGTGTAAACCACACCACTTCGGGGGACACTATTTCACATATGTCTAAACATTAATTTAATTCCTTACTGGCTTCAAGTAGGCTGTACTTTATTAATATAGTATATTTTCCCAGCACTTATCTTGCTCACACATTCATACAGCGCTTTTAATACTAAACTACTGTACAGCATTTTACCTGTTGAAGACACTTATACCACTGTTTTAGCTTCAGCAGCTGTGCTGATTTTAACCTGCCTGTGTTTAATCACTTCATATTTTCCAGTATCATAGTTTCATCTTCTTTTGTAAAATCAGTCGCTTCTTCTTCGGCCAGTAGACTTATCCATCTTTGTGATTGGTCAGATGCTGCCAGCCCACCTCTTTCAGGTGAACAAGCTCGTAGCTGGATTGACAAACCCTGGGTTAACTTATCGAGTTGATAACTGCCTTTGTGTTACCACTTATCCAAATCACCAGTGTTGGCTTAAGTTTACCCAGATAATGGAAAGATATCCTGGGTATTTAAACTTGCTTCATAGTATAGGGCTCTGATCAGTAAGAGGCTTGTTTAAGGTCAACTGTCTTGAAGATTGTCTTGAGATGCATGGTTTTTTTTGTTTACTAGATGAGCTAATTGCAACTCTTTGCTTGAACTTGTTTGGAAGACTTTTGTCAGGCTTTTTATTTTCATTCTGTTGCAATAGTCCCACAACTTGCAGGCTGAGATGTCCTTTAGCTGACTTTTTAAGTATGTAAATGTGGTGTAAGAGGAACATGTGGAGATAAAACTCTATGAAAATGTCATATCTCATTTGCAGTGACCAAAGTGATTATAGTTGTGAGTAAGTTGTAACTGAAAGGGTCCTTTCAGTTCACATAAATTCAAATTACACTTAAGAAGGTATGATGGTAATTGCAATAAGCCAGACAAAAATATATGCAAAGGGGCCTTTTCTGAGAGTCTGCAGTGTTTTATATACTTACAAGTTGGTTTTGGTGGCTTTGACTGGGGAGGTAGAGCAGGTCATCTTCTAATCAGAAAGTTGATGGTTTAATCCCCAGCTCTTCCACACTATATGCCAAAGTGTCCTTGGGCAAGATACTTAACCCCAGATTGCTCCCAATGCATCCATGGGTGTGTGAGTACATGAATGATTGTTAAAGCACTTAAAGGCATAGAAAAAAGCGCTGTATGATTGTGTGTGAATGAGGTTTGTAGAAAAAGTTCTTGAGTGCTCGGCATAAAAAAGTCCTATAGAAGTGCCAGTCTATTTTACTAAAGTTTAAATGAACAAAATAGGTTGGATTGCTAAATGGTGTAACCATGCAGTCACAGGATACACTACAGACAGCAGCAAAATATTGTGTAGTGTTTTACAGGAGTAGGTCACACTGAAAGCTTCTGTTTAGATTATTGGAAAGCTATTTGCAAGTTAGACAAAAACATCATGACTTGTCCCTCATTTAGCCAAAAGCTTTCTCTGCAGCTGCCTCTCTAAGTTATTTTCATTTTGCACATTCTCTGGAAAGTGTGGCCATATTTGATACAGTGACTCACAGAACTCATAGAAAAAGCCCAACCACAACCACACTTAAGACATTGTCATTGCCCTTTGCTATGTTTTCATATACTCAAAAAATCTGCTTTGCATACTGCATCTGGAAGACTTGCTAATTTTGATTAATGCTGAACAGAATGTTCAGAGAGTTTTCATTTCATGTGTCAATTAGGAAGTTTGTTTTTTAAGTTTTTGTGGTAATGTTCGGTCTCGCTTTGCACAGGTTGTGGTTAGATTTGGTTTGCGTACATAGATAGTTGGACACTGCTGATATAAATTTATATTGGAGTTGGTTTACCTATAACTTGGGAAACATTTGTCCCTCAGTTTTGTATGACCTTTTTCATTTATTAAATAGACATAAATAAATGCTTCCTTTTCTGTAATTGAGAATCTATATTTTAATTTGCAGATGCGATGCGGACCCCTCTGCATTAGCCAACTATGTAGTTGCTCTTGTGAAGAAGGACAAACCTGAGAAGGAGCTAAAAGCACTTTGTGCTGATCAGCTTGATGTCTTCTTACAAAAAGGTATGAATTGTACCTAAAGCTTTTCTGCTAATATGTCAGCATACAGTGTTTACATTGTCTAGTTCTTCTTGTTCAAGGTAGAGTAAAGAGTTTTCCTCTTTCACTAAGCTTACTGGGGAAAGGCATTTATTTTACTCACCTTGCACATTACACACAATAGAGGCTTTGCAGTTATATCACAAATCCTCTGGGAATCAGAGCTGATGGCATTATGGAGGTCAATGAGTAAACTGTCATTAAAAGATGAGTTGCTAAATTTATGACAGAATGTTTTTTACTGCATATAAAAGGTCCCTGAAAGGAAAACCACCAGGATTAGACTGATATTTTTAACTAGTTGATATATTTATATTTTAATGTTGAGAAGGGGTTGCTTTACGCAGGCATACAATATATTGGCTTATCAAATGTTGAGAAATAACACAAAAATTATTATACTTGTAAGGTAAAACAGACACTTTGCTTAAACTATATGCAGACCTGTCATGGTTTGTGCATAGCTGCCTGACCCCAAAGGCCCATTTTGAGGCAGAAAACTCTTGATTCAGATTAGAAAATGAGCAGTGTGTAAACAAGTTAATCAGAAACAAAGCAAAAGAGTTTTTAATATAACTCAGTATGTTTTTCAGAAACAAACTGCTGTAGACAAGCTGTATGGGCTTCCAGTTAAACAGATGTTATCCCTTACCCAAAATTACTAAAAGTTTTACCTTAACAGAATTTCAAATAAACTGGATTTACATTTTCATTAATAAACTACCTCTAGTCCTTCGAAGTTGTGTGGTGCCAATTAGTAGTCGTACTTAGACTGTATTCTACAAGGGGGTGTGTTAATGAGGTGTCCTTTTTGTAAGTGATAAGGCAGCCAAATGTAAAGAAATGTACACTGACTTTGAAGTTTCATTAAGACCATAAGCATTGCAACCCATTTTACATTATCAACAGCTGCCTCTTGTGGCTTCCTAACAGGGCCCAGAGAGGGTGTTACATCATTTGAAAGTGCCCACAGCTACATATCTGTATTTAGTCCCTTTATTTTTAGTTGTAGAGTATTAAAATTACAGTAGGGCAATATAATATGTTTAGCAGTTATATTTAGTTGGAAAACACTTTGATGTTTAATAGATATTTTTCATGGATCACCTCAGATGTCTGATTTTAAAAATACAGCTTAGTTCCAGAACCAGCTTCTGATACTTTGAACCATTCTTAAACAAAATTACACTAATACAGAATAATCTTTTAATCTGTAGTTGCTTTAACATGTTGCATTTTTAGGCAGCTTGCCATGACTGTTGTGCTGCTGCATGTTGTTCATTCTGTGTTTGTTATAGTTTCAGGCCTTGGGCTCTTTTCTGTCTTTGAAGAAAAATGAAAACTGTTTACAGTTCTATTAATGATTAAATCTGCTCTCATGATTCATTTTGTCCTTGCAGAGACAGTAGGATTTGTTGATAAACTTTTTGAATGTCTGACGACCAAGAACTACCTGGGAAATCCTGCTGCCAAGGAAACTCCTAAAGAGGAGATTAAACCAGCTGCAATTAAGGCTGAAGTTGTTGAGGTACACTCTCAAATTCCCTGTGAAACTGAGTCTGCTTGCATTTAAAGCATCAAGTGGTTGTGTTGCAAAGGGCATTTTGAATTCTTTTGGAAATTCAAGGCTTTCATAAAATCTTTTGTAACACTAAATGTCTTTAAGAATTAAAGTTGTATCATGACTCTTTTTTTTTTTTCCCCCTTAAGGCTGAAACTCCAGAGGAAGATAGAGAAAACAGGCGAAGGAGAAGTCCTGTGAGAAACCGCCCTGACTTCAATGAGTCCAGGTATGACTTGCATTTAACCTTATCTTTATTACCAAATATTAAACATTTTGGAGATACTACAAAATGTGTCCTTTTGAAATGTTTAGTGCATGTTTATGTTGTGTAGTTGTGTGCAGATCTTACCAAGTGGCTATATTTTCATGGTTTGTTTTAAGCCCCATGAGTCCTGCTTTTAGCTTGATGAAGGCCCTGGTGTCCACTAACATGTCCCTCGGCTGTGACACATCTAGTTACAGCAGATGAGAAAGTACAATGATTCAAAACAACATATGAAGTTTTGTCATTTAAACAGCAATGTCATTGCCATACTCGCAAACTGTATAATTTGTTTATAAAAGAAATGTTTTGTCACTGAATTCATTGTTTTATTTATTTTAGTTTCCTGAGCTTGAACAGTGATAAAGCTTCTATCAGTGAAGCTAAGCACTTTCCAGTACATGTTTGCAATTAAAACCAGCATAAAGAAAATTTAAATGTGTTCCCTGTAACTTCTTCTCTACAGGAATCGCGATGACCGGAGGCGAGATGAACGCAAGCGCCGTGACTTCGATCGGCACGGGAAAAGCGGCAGCGACTCCCATCGTGAGCGGGAGCGCCACGAGCGTCGCAGGGGCAGCCCCCGTGGGAGAAGCTACAGTCGGAGCCGCAGCCGGAGCAGGAGTGGCAGTCGTGGAAAGAGCAGGGACAGGGAGCACAGAGGAGGCAGAGGTGAGAAAGAGCCCGCCCCCCACAACCAATGGCAACAGCGCAGGGAACCAAACCTAGGAGGGAAGAAGCTGCATTAGTGCTGCTGGAGACATCCCGGATGTGAGGTGCTTTAAATGAGAAGACTTGAAGAAGTCACGGATGTAGCCGATTGTATCTTTTTCTGTCAGAATTTTGGTCAGTGTAGCTGAGGGTTGTTAGAAAGGAAAGAACAATGTGGACGGCTTTGTGCTCACATCACTGGGGATTCAACAACATGGGCTGGTCTTATTACCAACAAGGTTAATCTGCATGTGTTTGTTTGCCATAACAAGTGCAATACTGTTATGCTCTTGTGTAAAATGTATGTTCTAATTGTCTTCAGCAGACTTTAAGTCAAAGTTTGAAGCAGAGAGGAAGGATACTGATGGCTACAACTCTTCCACCACATCTGGCTCCCAGCAGCAGCACCCTTCACCTCTTCTGCCCCTCCCCACACCTCTGCACCCCTTTTCCTCCTCTTCCTCTACTTCCACTGGAGTTTCTGGAGCTGGAGGAGTACCAGTAGCAACACTGGCTCATCTGCCCGACAGCACTACAGACAGCTGGTCTGACTACTACGGAACGAGGCAAGATGGTGTCTGCAAGTCATTCAGCAACAAGAGTGCTTCGCTCAAACAGCGCTGCAGGGATTACGATGGTAGGAACAGAGTTAATCCTCTCAATTCCTTTGATTTCTGCTTTCAGTTCTTTTTTTTTAAAGCAGAAACATCCCTTCATTCATCTTGGATCCTTTTATCTGTTATGGTCCAACAGCAGTAGGGGAATATTTTCTTTGCATTTCAAAAGGGATCACAGTAAAATGCACATTTTGTTCAAATTTAAGGAAATGTTAAGTACACTTTCCTAATGCATGACAGTTATTGTACAGTTTGCTCAAGCTGGAGTTTAAACGCTACCGTTATCATCCCGTGAGGCTTTTGTGCCTTGTTTAGTCTCTTCACTAATGACTACTGTTTAGCACTCCTTCCCTGGTCCCCATAGAATGGCAGAAAAGCAAGCAGGTTCCCTTTCACTCACCTCTATACAAATGCTCAGGAGGGTTTAAACTTACCCATGGTCCCCACACTGGTATCTGTCACAGTGCTCAAACTCAGCCACTAGAGACCCAGTTCCTTAATGAGACTGTGGGGTAAATGCATGCACTGTATGTCTTAGCAGCTGTAAACTTGGACATTTGTTAATTTTCTTTAATTCCTCTGAATTAATTTCATCTCTTTGATTGTTTTCTTAGTATGTTTGTCAGTTTTTTTGTTTGTTTTTTTGCTTGTGAGTGAATCTAACTACTGGATTGAAAATTAAGTTGGACACAATTTTTGAGGAAAAAGTATCTAGAATACCTTTCAAAAATCACTGTATACCGTACAGCTACAGTGTATAGACTGTTGTTGTGTTGTGTCTCTCCATCACACAGAAAAGGGATTTTGTGTTCGTGGTGACCTCTGTCCATTCGACCACGGCAACGACCCCCTTATTGTTGATGATGTCAGTCTACCAAATATGATTCCATTCCCGCCTCCGCCTGTTTTGCCACCCGCCGGTCTGCCCATGCCTCCTATCACTGAACCGCCCCCCTCCCTCAGGATGCCTTCAATGCCACCCTATGGCCAGCCACCACCACCAGGCATCTTCCCTATTGCGGGTGAGTATGAATGTCTCTCTGATGTATAAATTTTTTGTCAAATTGTCAAAGCTGAAATTGATCAGTTTGATGTGACTGTTTCTGCAAATCACTGCAGAGAAGAAAACCATAGAGGAGACAAGTTTGTTCTCTCTTTTTTTTTTTTGGTTTAGTCATGTTTTGTTATGTCATCTAAAGAGACAATTCACCACAGAATCGAATTTACATATTTTTTCCTCTGGCCTATGTTATGAAAACTATCTTGACTTGACTAGACTGCACACTCGAGTGGAGAAAGTTTGTTTTATTTCTTGGTGGAAGGAACCGAGAGGTTGACCTGCACTGTGAAAGTCTTTCATATCTCCCTGCCTTTAAGTTCCACAATTACTGAGCAGCTTTGCTCTGATGTTTTTTGTGTTGCTTTCTCATCATCGTTAGCCTCATACCATAATTGCCTAAGTCATTTTTTTGCCAAATTGTGATATTTGCCTAACTAAAACAATGACATTGTTTTTTCTTGTGTTTTTTCTTATTTTCCAAAAACATTGAAATATGACTTGGGCAATTATGCTATGAGGCTAACATCGTAATGCATTAAAATGCGCTCTTTAGCTGCAAATTTAGTGATACACAGTTGACCCATCATTCACATACAGTACACAAAAAAGTTTCTTTACATTTCTGCTTGTTTTCTTATTGCTGCAATATTTCAAACACATGTTTAAAAGGGAAAGGTGGCTGAAACATTTTGATTTGGTTGGGTTTCATTGTTCCATTTGATTTTATTGTACTAGTTGTTGAAGTTATGTGTGATTGTAATTTTTTTCTCTTGATAAATACATAGTCTGTTATGAAGTGCAAGCAGCATAGTCATCAGGTGCTGCAACTTCCTACTGCCTCTGTTTTGTTATTAAAGCAGTTAGACTGTCACTGTTTTACTTTAAATATACCTGAGACATTAGCTTGGGCTTGTGTCTCCCTCAGGACCCCCGCTGATACCAACCAGTGGGATTGATACCCCAAACCACCAATCTGCAATCACTTCTTCTCCTCCTGTCGGACCGCCTGGCGTGGGCTTGCCACCTACTCTTCCTCCTCCTCCTCCACCTCCCTCTACAACCTCATCTGTGTCTCTTCGTCCCCAATATGTCCAGTCTGAATGTAAGCAGAGATGCTTTTACTTTTCAGGTTGGGACTGTATGTTTGGAGGAACTGGTTGCTGTGGCTTTTTAGCTGAGTTTTCCTTTCATTGTGTTTTTATTGTTTTGATGCTGTTTTTCCTTTTCATTTCTGTGTCCTCACATTGTTACAGTAGAATGAAGTTTGCTTTATAGAAGCTCTGAAATGGCTAAGCTAGTGAGAGTTAAGTTTCTTTTTTAAGCACCTTGTCTTTCTGTTTCTGCCTGATGTTGCAAGTTGTTGTCTTATGTATTGTTTGCATGAGCCTTTAGTAACAGTTGTGGACCAGAAGGGGGCACTGTTTATTAAAGAACGAAAGTGGCTCTGAGAATTTCCAGACATTTTAAAGCTTAGTTCAAATGAAATTTGGTTTATATTTGCTAATTGCGAACTTGAAGTTTTTTAAACCATTACCACAACTGTTAAGAGGTTCTGATTTAGTTAATTTTACATTTGTGTCAAACTAAGTTGTAGATCAGAATGAAAACGTTCATATTGGCTGCCATTTTTTCACTTTATATAATTGTAATTTAAATTTCTTATGTGCTCTTTTTTTGTGCTTATTTTTTCAAAATCAAAATGTATTTTGATCCTATATATATTTAACTCAACTCACAGGCTGCTGTATTTTCAGTGGTTACATTATATCAATTTAAGTTCCTTTTTATTGATGTGTTTTCACATATTTAAGACTTTTTTTATATTCCCTCTAACAGCTTTTGTGTCTGTGTTCATTTTTACACACTAGACAACTACGATCCAGAAGGCTACAACCCAGAATCTCCAGGCCTGACTGCAGCAGGACGTAACCCATATCGTCAGTTTATTCCTCGTGTGCAGACTCAGCGCCCCAATCTCATCGGCCTCACCTCCAGTGAAGGTCAAGGCTCCAGAGGTAATGCCTTTTCCTTTCTGAGTATTTTTTTCCAATCATATCCTCGGAAATGCACCTTTATCAGACTGATATGACTGCTTGTCTCCCTTCTAGCTGCCAACATAGTGATTCAGACAGAGCCGGCTACTGCACCCAGCACTCCTGGAAGTAATGTGTCCCGTTTCAACACAGAGCAGGACAGCAGGAAGAGGACCATGGGACCCAGTACAGTAGAGGGACCAGCACCTAAAAAACCCTGGATGGAAAAGTAAGGATTTACAAACATACTTACACATTTAATGTAGGATCCCATGTATTCTGTACAACAGTTCATATTCTGTGAAGAAATTCGAGGACATCAGCCAACTGAAATGTAATCAAATTGGTCCCTCACGTCTATTTCCTGTTATTGCTGAGGAGCCTTGTTTCAAGCCAAGATCAGTCAGGTTAGCAGCAGATCTTGTCTCAGTTGTGGGTAGCAGTTGCACACAAGCACCCCAGTGATAAGGATTTTATTCCTTTCAGGGCCACAGCAAGCGGATATTTTGGTTATTAGTCAAGTAATTGGATAAGACTACATTTAAAATTATTTTTTTCCTTCTCAAAAATTTAAGTTGAAAAGTTAATAACAACCTTTTCACTTTGAATTACTAAGCACTGATGTTGGTTAACCTGCTCCAGAAATTCTGATCTGCACCTCTGCCTGATCTGATGCAAAAAAACATGAAGCACCACAATGTTTCACCTAATTTCAGTCGTAGTATTATTATGCAACCACTGGATTTTAGCCCTTTGGGAAAAACTGTGCAGCATAGCTTAGCTTTCATGCTTTTTGATTCAGACTGATTTAGACTGTTCATTTTTTATGTTTTTTTTTTTTTTTTTTTTTTATAAAATATTTTTTTTTCCAAAAAAAATTAG
>VUQH01037177.1:5655-24571 GCA_015106775.1 Etroplus canarensis | reverse complement strand
AAAACACTACCCCCCCCCCCCCCCCAAAAAAAAAAAAAAAAAAAAATTTAGGAGGCACTAAAACTCCAACAGGACATGAGAAAGAAGAAGCAGGAGATGTTAAAGACACAGATTGAGTGTCAGAAAGTAAGACCTTCATCACTAAGTTTGTTCTTCTCTACACTTCACCCTTTTTACCTGTGTTCTGTCCACTTTCCTCTCTCACACTCTTTGTCTTTCTTCTTCCAGGCATTGATAAACCGCCTGGAGAAAAACCGAGGTATGAAACCCGAAGAAAGAGCCAACATCATGAAAACCCTGAAGGAGTTAACGGAGAAGATTACCCAGCTCCAGCATGAAATGAACCCTGCTTCCCAGGTCTCAAGTGGCAAAACGAACCACAGCCAACCCAAAACCAAGACTGATGTAAGTTTGTCCTCCTTTCGGCTTTGAACATGATGGAGTTCTTACCTTCCTTAAAAAGAAGGCTTTCCTGTATGTAAATCACAAAGCATAAACTAATGTGTAAATTATATAAATACACTCACAGGCCACTTCATTAGCTATACCTATTTGGTTGCTCAATTACACAAACATCTCATCAGCCAATCACATGACGGATACTCGGTGTATTAAGGCATGTAGATATGGTCAAGACAACCTACTGAAGTTCAAACCAAGCATCAAAATGGGGAATAAAGGTGACTTAAGTGACTTAACATAGCATGGTTGTTGGTGCAAGACTGGCTGCTCTGAGTGTTTCAGAAACTCTTGATCTACTGGGCTTTCCCACACAGCCATCTCTCTAGGGTTTACAGAGAATGGTTTGAAAAAGAAAATATCCAGTAAGGGGTGGTTCACTGGGTGAAAATGCCTTGCTGAGGCCAGGGGTCAGAGGAGAATGGCCAGACTGCTTCACCTTAATGGGAAGACAGCAGTAACTCAAATAACCACTCGCTACAACCAAGTGCAAGAGAGCATCTCAGACTACACAATACACCAAACCTTGGAGCAGACAGGCTATAGCAGCAGAAGACCACACCAGGTGCCACTCCTGCCAGCCAAGAACAGGAAACTGAGGCTATAATTCATACCGGCTCACCAAAATTTGACAACAGAAAATTGGAAAACCAGTCAATTTCTGCTACAACATTTGGCATAAACAGCATTAAAGCAAGGATCCATCCTGCCTTGTAACAATAGTTCAGGCTGCCGGCAGTGGTATAATGGTGTAAGGGATATTTTTCCACACAAATTAGGCCGCTTAGTACCAGTTGAGCATTGGTTAAATGCCACAGCCTACCAGGGTGTTATTGCTGACCATGTCCAAACCCTTATGACCACAGTGTGCCCGTTTCCTGATGGCTGCTTCCAGCAGGATAATCATGTCACAAAGCTCAAATCATCTGAAACTGGTTTTCTTGAACATGATGAGTTCACTGTACTCAGTTGGCCTCCACAGTCATCAGATCCCAATACAATACCAATACATACCTTTGGTATGTGGTGGAACAGGAGAGGATTTTCATGGATGTGCAGTTGACAAATCTGCAGGAACTGTGCGATGATGTCCTGTCACTGTGGACTAAAAGCTTAGAGGAATCTTTCCAGCACCCTGTTGAATCTGTGCTATGAAGAGTTAAGGCAGTTCTGAAGGCAAAAGAAGGCCCTGCCCAGTACAAGCAAGTTGTATCTCATAAAGTGGTCGCTGAGTGAATATTGTTTTTAAATAAAGTGGGGATTGCTTGAATCCCTTCATCAAATCAAAAGTAATTATTGAATCTTTACATAAAGGGAATGAGAAAAAAGATTTTCTAATATTACTTATATAGGAATAAAAAGATCACAATTTTATGATTTTCCACTGAGTGGCTTTGTTGAACCTAGGTTACACAATAGTTGAGCTGTCTGTTTTAAGCTTTGATTTGTAAACCCAGCTCGTGAATTTGGCCAGTGTTTTTAATCGCTTCTAACTATTTGGTGGCGATACGTTTTTTCATATGTGATTAGGCCCAGAAGGAGTTGTTAGACGCTGAACTGGACTTTCACAAGAAGATGAGCTCCGGAGAAGACACAACAGACCTCAAAAATAAACTGAAGCAGCTAGAGGTGGAGGTAACACACACACACACACACACACACACACACACACACACACACACACACACAAACACACAAAATAGAAAAAAAAAAAAAAAAAACACGAAGAGATAGGCACTGACAGCATCTTGCATCATCAACACTTTTGTTGAGAGCTGAATTAGAGGATGTGATACCGAGAAATGCCTGAGAGGAAGTTGCAGATAAGATTATAGTTGCTGTCTGCTTTGCAAAGGGAGGAAAGAAAAAATATCTGCACATGTGTAAATGGTCATCAGTAAAATAAATAAAACAGTGTATTTAATACTTACAGAGGAATGGATAATATATATTAACCATGCAGCAAAGAGTGAGTGTTTACAAAGAGTCTCAGCCAAATCTGAGGCAGAAAGAAACAATGTGCATAATTGCAGGATTCATTTTCAATGCCAGTCACCAGATGTGCTGCATTTAGTGTTGCTCATTCAGCTCTACATATTGGTATCAGATTCATCAGGTCATTTACAATGTCTTGTTGCCAGATACCACATGACAACCTACACAGGGTTCAGCCCTTGGTGGGTCAGAGCTGTCTGGAATATTAGGCAGCGTGATCATAACATTTTGCCTCAACAGTGTATAGGGTTTTTCAGTAGTAAAAGTAATTTGTAAATTAATCATTTTGGTAGCAGTAAAACTGGAAGAGACTGAATCAAAAGTGGGGAATTGCTTAGTTTCTGTTGTGCGATTGTTGGGGTTCTTGCTCTCTAATATCGTAGGATCTTTACATTACAGTGTAAAGCACCGCAAGGTGACTTTTGTTGTGACTGTGTATGTAATTAACACTGAAAAAAACTGAATAATAGGTTTTTTCATAGAAAGGTGGAGATGTTACTATGAAGTGTTACAATTCTTAACTGAATTAAAAACGGTGTTAATACAGATTATGGTGTCTCCTCAGTGTACCATGCGTCTCTGTTTCATTAGAAACACAAAGTCTCTTAGCTGCACTTCACACTTTGTGATTCTCTGGGTTGGCCATTTTCAGGAAACAGCACTGGTATTAATGTTTATTTGTTTTCTAGCTAATTTCATGGCAAGGTGTCGGTCCATCCACGACTCACAAAAATTGCTACTCCTCCCAGAGTATGGGTCAGATTTTTGTGAATCCTGTACACAGTGATCATTTAATAGGTTTTCACCCAAATTGTGCTCAAGATCATATTTGTCAATTTATGGGCACTTTTCCATTTTCACAAGAATTGCTCCTTCTAGGAGTTTTAGCCTGGATTGTAATATTCATAAATTGAGTATTTGCATGTGCCACATTGCCCCAATGCAGCTATTGGGTTTATTTCTGGTATAATAATGTCTTAAGCTAGGTTAGAGCATGGTTGGGGTTTTCCTTTCATCATTATAACATCAGAAATATAATCAGTGCAGCAATGTATTTTCATGCTTTTTATACCCATGGCCACTACTGACTGGGGGTATGACCATGTAATCATAATACTCACATGAATCCCACTTTCATTTGGTGGTGAATGAGAGTAATTTGACCTTGATATGGCTTTGTGAGCCTCATTGACTTCTCATGGGTTTTAATTCTCATTAGTTTGTGCAGTACAGCCAACCCAAAACTTCACACATCACAGTAACCTTTGAATTGTGACTGATCTTGAACTAGATAAGCAACTATGTCATTATTGTTCTGGTTAATCATTAAAGTACAGGATAAACATCCAGTTTTTCTCTGTATACACTTTTCTGTCTCAGCACCAATTGTTACCGGGTACGCTTCTTCAAATGGCTGCTGTTTAGTGTCCCTAGTTTTTTGACAGATCAGGGTAAAACTACTTTTTCTCACAGTGCTCCTTGGGCATGTAATACTTTGCACATAGAGTTAAACTTATACACACTTGTATCGACTGCTGAATTTAAACGCATCAAAGGGAATGTGGTAAAGGAGGCATGTGATTGATTTTCTTAAAAAGCTACTCATGGTTTTGTTGTGGACATTTTAATTTTGTGTTTTACGTAGGATATCTTGCATTTAACATTGTATTTGTTGCATTTTTGTGAGTTTGTATGACTGCTATCTTGGCCAAGTCTCGTGTAAAAGAGGTTTAATCTTAATGTGAATTCCTGGTAAAATAAAGGTAAATTATAAATACAATTTAATATATCTTCCCACTGATTCTGTTATAGCTATTAAACAAGAATCATGCAGCTCATGAGGTTGGCTGCAGCTCAGGATCAACCCAACAACAACATAGTTTTTGTTAGCAACAACCTGCTTAGCATGTTTTTTTCCTAACCCCAGGGTCTTAAATTAGCAAGCTGTTAAATATATATATGCATCCCCCATCCATCTAAATTCAACCCTCCTTCTGCACATTAAACTTCAGCCACTTAAGCAAGCCCAGAGGAACAGCCGCTAACGAAGCCAAATCAGACACACGTCCTACACTGATGGAGCCACGTCTCATTAAAGTTTAAGTCGCTGGTCCTTGCAAGAAAATTGCAGGATGACAATTAAAGGAAGAAGTGAAGGAGGGACAAGTAGAGGAGAGAGTGGTTGTGAGATTGTAGAGTGGTTGAGAAGCAAGGGGATGTTTTTAAAAATGAAGGCGTAACGACTAATGGTAAAGGGCAGACAGTGACAAGTATATAGGGTATGTAGAAAATGTGTCGGCTCTGAAGGCTTGTGATCTACGCCATTTTTTTTTGTTTGCTTTTCTAGAATCTACTTTAATATATAAAGACATTACAATATATATGTTTTGACATGTAATGGTGTGTACTTGTTTCCTGGAATATTAGTTTTTTTCATTTGGAGGGGGGGAGGATCAGTGCAGCATCAAGTCCCATTGCCTAATTGTCTACATCTGGTCTTAATGATTCTTTTAACACTGCCAGGTGGTACTCATATTGCTGTCTCTGTAGCTATTTTCACACATGCACTGCAGCTCTGAACTTTCCTAGACAAAGAAAAGTGATTCTTCTGACATCGTCCTAAGTTGATGAGACTGAGACTGGCTTGTGTGCACTGAAATCAAACAGCATCCAGTCAGTTTTGTGTAACATTAACCCGCCCATACTGTCCTCCTGTAGGCAAAACGTTTGGGTCTGATTCGGCCTCCAGCAGGTCGAGGTCGCGGGCGAGGGAAGATGGCTCTGGAACCCGGTGCGATGCACGTAGGCCGTGGCCGGAGTCGAAGCCGGGATATGATGGCTCGCGGCGGGGGCGTGAATCGCATGGTAGTTGATCACAGACCCAGAGCCCTGGCTATTTTAGGGGTCACTCAGGAGGAGAAAGAAGAACTAATGCCGCACTTTGTGGTAAGGACATTGCAGGAAGTCTCACCGCATTCAAACACCAGAATTTTCTTTTTAAATACATTCTTAGTAATGATGAATAAGAACTCTCATAAAGATGTTATTGATGGGTCATGCATGTTTTGATGTGTTTTGTTAAATCACATTGAGCGTTTTAATCTTAGAAATTTGGTGAGATTGAGGATCTCCGCGACCAAGATGCCAACAGTGTAGTCATGACCTTTAAAACACGGAGCGAAGCAGAGAATGTAAGTTGCATGACACGCTTTTTGTTCTTCTCTCTGCTTTTCCTCCTCAAATCATTTGAAAAAATGTAAATAATATATTTAGTTTTACCTCTGCTTGCAACTGTTTCCTTTGTTTTGTTTTCTAGGCAGCCAACCAGGGAGCCAAGTTCAAAGGTCGTGTTCTGCAGATTTCCTGGTATAAGCCCAAGACACCCTCTGTTACGACAGAGCCAGAGGAAGAGGAGGCTAAAGATGAGGACAGTACGGTAAGATAAATTACACATAGATGCACTTGTTTTGGGACCATAGCTTCATGTTTTACCGTTGACGTCCTTTACTGATTTTATGTAACTCATGTGCAGCACAACTTGAAATTCTAAGTAGGGGAAACTCTTGGAAGTTTTAGTTATATTCACAAATTTACTTGTATATTTCTTTCCAGTTCCTCTAAATTTTTCACAGTAGCTCCCAGTGGAAAATGATTGCAAGCCTCTCAGTGCTAAGAGCATCTTGGCCCCATGAGTAAAACTGCATTACTGTCAGGTGTAGTGCAGACATGTTTGTTTTTTCTGAGGTTGTGGCATTCCTTGTATGAGAGTAAGTTATGACTTTAGGCACAATTTAATCATTTAATATGCTTTTGTGTAACTTTTAAAGGGGTACAATAATAGTCTGAATGTGTTTTGTGGTGCTTTGAAGATCCTCTCTGACTACAGATCTGCTCCTAACCACTTCATGTCCATCATATTTTTGATTTAGTCAGCCTGTTTTGTGTTTTGAGAAGGGTCATTATTTATCTACCGAAAGCCCCAATTTTAGCAAATTACCATTCGCTCACTCCCTGGTAAGTATATTTGATGGCATACTTTCCCAGACGAAAGTCTTGAGCTTTTTTGATTTTGACCCAGTCACACCATCGCATACACCGTACAGATTTCTAACTTTATCACAGTAACTCATTCCAGATGTGGAGGAGCTTCACCAAACTTAGTAGGTGTATATACCCCAGAGGAGTAGTAGGTTGCTTTTTATTTTGGACCAAATATAAAAGATCTTGCAGGGAAACGTGTTTAAATTTGCTAAATTTTATATGTATGAGACATATCACTTCAGTGTTTACTTTTTATCTCATCTGGCCAAAGAATTCGACAAGCTAATGCCATGGCGAGGCATCTGTACTTCCACAAATCACAAAAATTGCTGCTCTTAGTACAGTATTGAGATTTTAATGAAACTTGAACACTCAAGCACTTGTGAGCCTCCTTGACACATTAAAAGATTTTAATTCTCAGTTTTAGTTTGTGCAATATAGCCAACCAATGAATAGAAAAGTTATCCCTTTTATTTAATAATGGATAGTTGAGTTGTTACGTCATTGATGTTCTGATTTACTACTTAAGAGCCAACCTTATCGATTTTCTCACCATTATCCAATTGAGGAGATGGTGATGGAGCAGTGGTTAACACTATTGCCTCACAGCAAGAGGGTACTGGGTTTGAAATCATCAGCTGGCTGAGGCCTTTTTCTGTGGAGTTTACATGTTCTCCCTGTGCCTGTGTGGGTTCTGTTTGGGTACCCTGGCTTCCTCCCACAGTCCAAATACTGCTTATTAAGTTAATCAGTAATTCTAACTTAGAGATAGGTGTAAATGGTTTTTGCTCTGTTAGCCCTGCAACAAACTGACAACCTGTCCAGGTTTTACCCAGTTTCTTGCCCCATGACAGCTGGGATAGGTAGCCAAATATTAATTTTGTGTTCTTTTATTTACACAGAAGGAAGCTAGCTCTTATTTGCCTGGGGAGGAAGAGGAAGAGGAAGAGGAGGAGGAGGAAGATGATGACGAAGACGACGAGTATGAGAGCCGATCCTGGAGGCGATAATGAGATTCATCATGCGGCAGAATCTGTGGTTTTTGTCCCCTCCACATGCAGATAACATCAAAATAAAGGAGCTCATTTTTTCCCTTTCCAGTATTTTCAAACACAGTAATTTTAGACTCTAATGAAAGTGAAAGCATCTTTACTTTATTGTACATCAAAAGAAGTGTGGATGGTCAACAGTTTTTGTATCCCTCAACTAAACAGTTGTTTAAAACATCTCACTTTTGCTGAGAAAGATAAATGTTTAGTTGTTCTTATAGCTAGAAAAACTTATGTAAGTTTCTGTGTGCTTACCAGATGAATAATATCAGTAATGCACAACATTTGTGTCGACTGTGAATAGGTATTTTTATACATACTGTATTTAAGCTCTTTTTCTCACCGGTTTTTGTAGAATTTTGTCCTCAATTCAGGGGCAACCATTCCATCACCAATAGATCATTCTCTGTCGCTACCAGAGAGATATTTATTTATTTTTCCACTGCATAAATGCACTGTGCCGTACCTATATTGGCAAAGTATGGTATGGTTTACATTTCATTTTACCCACAGTTTTTTTTTTTTTTTTTAAATGGGTAAGCCCAACATAAAAAGATCTCTTATTTTTATGTGTGCTGGCATGAATAAATGCTAGTATGTGTGCATGTTGGCGTTTCTTATGAACAGACACCCATACTGATACTGTACTGCGGCCATACAGCCAGTGTAGGTACAGAAGGATACCAGTGCAATAGAAAAACCCAAACTATGTTTACAACTTGCCGTGTCCACGCATGTCGCATACAGTCACGCAGTAAATGTTCAAATTTTCCCTTGCATTTTTGTTGTTCATTCAATGTCCAGTGCCACTCTGTGTAAATATGCACCCAGACAGATGTTCAAATATTCATTTGCTAACAGTGTGTAACATTTTCACTTGTTCCCTTCTGTCATGTGGTCATTCAACAGGCCTGACAGAACAAAGATCCGATCATCCATTTCAAAAATGTGAGATCCATAGACAGGTGTTTGAATGTAATACTGAACAGTTGATTTTAATATATAGCTATATATAAATATAAATAATTTCTTTGCCTTACACAATCAGCGGACAGCTGAATTTTTACAGGACATGTGATTTACTTTTGTAAATTTTGTAAATGCTTGAAAGAGAAATTACTGTTGTGCATTTTGTTTTATTTCCTGAGTTGATTTTTTTTTTCCTTTTAAATGAATGAGGTTGTATTAGGTAGAATAGGTCAAGCAAGGGTGCTTAGCATCTTTGCTTTCTCACATGAATTTTGCATTTAAGTTCAACCAGTCCAAATTTTTTTCACTAAATCTATCATCTAAGTAGCGCATTTTTTAAGAGAGCTGTTCTGAGCTGTGGAAAACACTGTTGAAAGACACTGAGAGTCACGCCTGTCACAACATTAATTTTGCATAAGTGCAGCTTTGCCTCTATCTGAATAGCCAGTGCTCTAAACCCACTCTACAAGTACAACCAGTGTGTGTGAGTTCATGATGAATATTTTTATTTTCTGTTCTGCCTTCCTTGCATATACTGTACTTTAGAATCCTCAAGGTGGGTGGGAGGAATTAAATCCCTCAAAATTCATATACAGATGTGCCTGAAAGAGAACATTTTTCCCAGTTAAAGTCATTATTGCTGTAGCCTAATAAAGTGTTGATTTGTGCTTATCATAACTCAAACTAATCATATCCATTTTGACTGGAGCACTCAAACAAAGAGATTAACTTTTTACATCATTGTAGTCTTTATATAGACAGACAATACGTGCATATATTTGCAAGCAAATTTTGGCTTATTTGTGAATACAGTTGTTGATTAATTTGGGTTTTTTTTTTTGTTCCCTGGCACGACATGCAAAAGGGTGCAGAACTTCCTCCCACCTGCAATGTTGGTAGTGCTCTTGTGTGGATTGCATATCTGACTGTTGACTGATACTCAGAAACCTCCTGTCAGCGACCTCATTGTCCCAAAGCTGATGTTTTTGCCTCCAACATTACTATCAAAGTGAGCTGTGTGTGTGAGAGATGGGAGGCTTTTGCTGTCCCTTTGGCACTTTGTAGTTCATTATGATTCTCTTATGTGATGTTTTTCTTTTTCTATAATGAGGTCACTAACGGGTTGAAGGGATAAACCTATACTGGCAAGGTCCGTGCTTGTGCTGATTGAGGATTCAGAGGTCTCCCACTTTTTGTACTATCACACAATAGTGTAAAAAATGTAAAGTGTTTATTGGATAATAGTTTTGGATTTGTTACTGTTTATATTTGCAGGATATGGATGTATTTTCTTCATGTATTTTGTTTGTGAAAATGGATTTCTAATTTACTAGCATGTTTGCTTTTGCCAATAAAGATGGAGGAATGGGGTGCTTGTTAAAAAAAAGAATAAGGGGAAAAAAGAAAATAACGTACATTTTTAATTGGATCTTGGAAGAAGAAAAAAATTTTTGAGCTTGAGAAAATCAAAAGATGTCAACATTGGCAAGGGGGAAAAATGCAAGCAAAAGCATTCCAGAAAATATAACCTTATTCTTCTGTGTGGTCTCCTTTTTTGCATGTTCTCGGTATATTTTATTATTCACATTTAAGTATTAGTACTCACAACATGAAATGATTAGTATTACCTGTATTCGATGTACATCACACTTTATGGAAGCCCTGTCTAATTAAACCACAATAAGAAAGCCAACTAAGAGGGGGTGGCATCAGCCTCACCTGGAATTTAATTGACCCACCACCAATAGTGGCATAGGACTAGAGTACTGTTAATTTTGTGATATCAACACTATTAGACAAGAGCATGATAGGACTAGTAACTTGACTGTGACTCAAGTACAGGTTTCATGTTCGTGTGCTTTAAATATTTTTGTTATGCTACTTTATGCTTCTATGCTATTATGTTCTAGATACAAATATTGTGCTTTCTATTCCACACCATTTATTTTAAAGTTTTATTATTTTGCTGATTCAGTTCAGTTTGATTTATATAGCACCAGTTCACAACAAAAGTCACCTCAAGGTGCTTAATGCTGTAAGATAAAAACTACAGTATTAGAAAACTCCAATAATCAGACTATCCTTTATGAGCAAGCACTTGGCGACTGTTAAAAGGAAGAACTCCCTTTTAACAGGAAGACACCTCTGGCCGAACTATGTGTAAACCACTACACTACAACCACCAACATTAGTGATATAAACATCATTCAAATCAGTAATTATGATCCTGTAATAAAGATGAGTCTGAGTGTCCCTGTAGTGTAGTGGTTTACACATTAGCTTTACAAGTGCAAGGTCCCTCTTTCAGTTCCAGGTGGGGACACAAGCCGCTCTCACCATGGACGGTTGTGTCAGGAAAGGAATATGATGTAAAACCCCTGCCAAATTACCAGTGTGCAAGGGAGCAGCGGGAAGTACATTTTTAATATATATGAGTCTGAAAAGTGCCATTCTACACAAGAAGTATATTTTAGGTGCTTTATATTATATATGTACAAAACATGTTTGCAGAAAAGTTGGGATATTTTCCAAAATGCAATAAAAAACCAAAATCTGTGATATGTTAGTTCACATTAACCTTTATTTAGCTGACAAAAAGGAAAGATTTTCGATACGTTTACTGAGCAGCTTTTTGTTTGTATTTTTTCACCATTGTGAACATGCCTCTGTCCTAACTTTTGTTTACTGTATCGCAGCCACCAGATTCTATATTTTTGTATTGATACAAAATACAAAAAAAGCTGCTCAGTAAATGTATTGAATGTATTGAAACGTATTGAAAATCTTTCCTTTTTGTCAGCTAAATAAAGGTTAACGTGAATTAACATATCACAGATTTTGGTTTTTTATTGCCTCATGGGGATTTCACCTTTTGAGAATGAGATCTATATGTCTATAC
Source organism: Etroplus canarensis (assembly GCA_015106775.1). Classification (NCBI taxonomy): domain Eukaryota; kingdom Metazoa; phylum Chordata; class Actinopteri; order Cichliformes; family Cichlidae; genus Etroplus; species Etroplus canarensis. The sequence goes on along the minus strand of VUQH01037177.1, from coordinate 13,159 downwards.
ATATTTTCATATGTAGAGAGATTATTGTGATTATTTTCAAGAAAATAATCATATAAGCTGAGCACAACTGTCTCTGAAGCGCCTTTCATTATTCTTGGCAGTATATTTCAAGCTCAACTGGGATGGATGGATGGGGAGCATATTTTGGCTGGGCCTTTTGATGGCTTTTGCAGACTTTTCCAGAAGTGAGGCCTGTAGTTCTCTCGGTGGTATACTTAAAGTTGAAATGAAGACTAGGCCAAAAACCCATGTCAGTCTGACATCCATGGCACACTGAAAGGTTTTTTTTACTCAGGATTGCACTGTAGTTTTCTGCATCCACCTTTCCTTCTATAGCACTGTAGTCTTCCAGTCTGATGCAGAAAGACCTTGCTATAGTGTCACAGCAAAAATGCTGTCATTACCTTGTGTGACAGTGGTGATGGTATTTACTGAGTTAAATCTTTCTATCTAGTTTCCTCCACATACCACTTTGGGAATGAGGGTTTTGCTACCCACGGTCTGAGAATTATTCATTGTCTATTGGCAAACGTTCAGTACACACTCTGTTATGTGACTTTTACAGAGAAATGTCTCTGTGTTGCTACTCTACAAAAAATACCTCATTGGTGGAGCTCTGCACCGATGTTTCTCACTCTATTAAGTTCTCTCATTTTCTCAAAGGAACTCTGAATGCCATATATGACTATAGTGTTGTCTAAGAACTGAAGGTCCTTAGCCCTCCTTGACTAAGTTTGGATGAGTGGGCAAATCTAGGAAGACTGTTGTTTCCAAACTTCTTTCATTTGAAAATACCACCGTTCACCATGCTCAGAAATTGTCATGTGTCACTCTCCAGATCTGTGCCTTGCTCCATTCCTCTTTATGGGTCTGCAGACCTCCTGGCTCTGACATACACCATCAACTGTGAGACCTTTTGTAGACTGGTGTGCCTTCCATAAATACATCCAAATAATTCAATTAAGGAACAAGGTCGACTCCAATCAAGTTTTCGAAACATTTTAATGACCACAGATTGTAGTAGGAAGGACCAGAGCTCCAACTCCGGGGTCTTAATGAGCAGGCTGAATACTTCAGTACACAGGATTTTTTAATCCATTTCCAAAATATTTTGCTTTGCTTTATGATGTGATAAAAAGGAATAAATGTAATTCAGTTTGAGATAAGCCTGAAAGGAATTTGAAAGGAAATTGAGTTACATAAAAGTAGGGTCAAAAGTTAGTTATCCATTGTTTAGTAAGCCACGCTATTATGGTCATGGGCGGTCACTTTGACACACATGCTCCCAACCAAATCCCACCACATCTCAGTGAAGGCACCACACAGCAATTGTGACATATTAAAATGTCACTAAATAATGCACAAGCGTTTCTTACTTTAGGAAGTCAAGTGAAAACACTCAGAATCTGTTCAGCTTAATGTAAGAACTTCTGGCTCATCCCTGGGGAAGAAATTTGAAGTGGAAGGCCATGACAGTGCACGTTCCAGGCAGACCTGACGATGACCTCATTACTAAGAGGTGACTGAACAAGCACTTGGAGAATGAATTGTGTTTTTGTGTTGAATGTGGTCATCAAAAGTAAGTTATCGGTGGATAGCTTATTTATTTATTGCTCTTTTACAAACATTATCTGTCACAGTGTGTAATGAATGCTGTGACAGGTCATCTGGTGGAATGGAGCTCCAGCTGTAGGCTGGCCAGATGGGAGGGGTTGGGGTGCTGCTGTCACATTAGGCCACTAATATGACAAAGCTCTTTATAAACCATGTCAGGGGCATCTTCAGAACACGGAGACTACAAAGATGACATAGTACAATGGCCACTAAATTATGAATGCTCCCAGCAATTTAAGAGGTAACAATGACTTTTACTTCCTACAGATTAATCTAAAGATTTTGTTTTTATTCTAGAGGAAATTAGGGCACATAGATGATTTAAAGTGATATCTCATGATGACCTTTCACATGGGCACTTCAAATAATATGTTTGGTAAATAAAGTAGCATCTCATAAAGAGCTGAACAAGACTTTTGAACCCCTGCCCCCCTTCAATAAAAGTTTTAGTCATTGTTACTTTAATTAATTTAAAAGTGTGAAACTTGAAGGGTGTTTTCCTATGTTGAAAGTGAAAAGTTTCTTAGAGGTCAAAAAAGTCTGGGGGGTGTGCTCTGTGACATCACACAGAAGTTGAAAGCCAATTCACACTGAATAGGCAACTTACAATATTATGTGGAAACTTGAAACCTGCATTGCATTTGCAGTGTGGATAGTCTTTCAGTGATGCAGAAGGCAGTTCATATCCAGTAGTTTCTATTTTTTTAATTAAAAAATGTTAGAAAGTATTTCACACTTGTATTTTTAGAGGTGTTTGAACATGCCAGGTGAGTATATTTAAAGGTATCTCTATCAGTCTGTTTTGGGTCATTTGAGGGCAGGAGTCACAAATCTGAGTTAAGGCCATGTGCTGCTCACAACCTAGTCTGAATGTTTGGCTGCAACAGGTTTGAATGGTTTGAGAAGTCCTTGGCGTTTTTTTTTAATCTGTGTAATGTATAAGAACATGCCAGCATGGTAATGGATGCCTGCCACCTTGCTGCTAAATTATTCACAGTCTGGGGAACCAGAGAGGTGGCCAGCAGGATCGGATAGACCTGGCTGTGTCATCAAGAGCTTCTGCCAGCCTGGCTCCTCTTTCTGCCCATCCAGCCTGGCTTCATGAGTTTCACCCAGGCGGCCACATGAGAAGTCTGTAAAGCAGCCCGAGGATGGGCGTTCACATGGGAGGTGACCAGGCCAAAGCTGCCCAGTCTACTGGTCAGCAAGCCACGGGCCTTAGGTACAGTCTGGAGCATGCAGGACCAAAAATTCTTTACATCAGTCTGGCTTTCTAGTCATCCAAACACATCCATGTACAGTTTAAAGCTCACCGAGTATGTTTATAGCGCGTTGCGCTGTCCATGGTGCTGATGTAAGTGGAACACTGTAGTATTGAACACATGCTGCGTGAAAGAAGTAAAGTGGAGATGGGATTATCCTGCGCCAATTTAAAATCAGACCTTTAAAAACAAGGCGTCAGTATAGTAGTATAGTCTACAGATTTTGGTGTGATAATGAACGCTGATAAGAAAGCACCTGCTGCTGGGCCCAGGTGACCAAAAGATATATATGGAAAGGATCTCATCAATGAACAGCTATTTTAATTAAAATGATGTGTGGCTTTCGGTTTTGATCATTCCTAGACGCCTGCGCACAGAGCCCAAATTTTTGCAACCTGTAAGTTGAGCAGAAGAGATGAGTGGGAGGAGGGAGGCTGAAAGAGGAGGAGGGGGGGAGGAAGAGGGAGAGTGGAATGCCGGGAGGCGCTGCTGATGTTAACTGCTCAGTCTGGTGAAGGAGAGCAAAGGAGCTCTGTAGCTGTCCGCTCCCCGGCTTTCATGTCAGGGGCCACACTGCTTGCGAGGTGCTTGCAGGGAGGATGATGATGACCATGAACGGCAAGCAGCATTTCTCCATGCACCCGGCTCTGCACGAGCCCAAGTATCCCGGCCTGCACTCAGGCTCGGAGGGCATGCGCAGAGTCTGCCTGCCCGCCCCACAGGTACGTTCAGGTCAGGGGAAGAATGGCTGGAGTATACTGGGTGAGAGGAAGGGAAAATATCACACTGGAAATGTCTGTAAAGTTGATTTGACAGGACTTTGTTCTATCCGCTATCTCTCCCTCTCTCTCTCTCTCTCTCTGTCTGTGTCCCCCTCTCCCCCTCCCAACCCCATCCTCCCCATCTCATCCACATGTCTATTCAAGCAATGCTCTTGCTTTCATATTAATTTTTATGACCTGCGCTTTGAGGAGGGTTCTCTCCTCTCCTCGGCGCTGCTTGCCTTTGGAAAATGTTTTTTAGATCCTGAGAGCTGCCTGACAGAATTCCCCACTGACTCCAGTATGCGCACTCTTGCTTGCAGCTGCAGGGCAATATATTCGGAGGCTTTGATGAGAGCCTGCTGGCACGGGCAGAGGCTCTGGCGGCTGCTGACAGCATTGTCTCTCACGGCAAGAGTCACCCGTTCAAACCAGACGTGACTTACCATACCATGAGCAGTGTCCCCTGCACCTCAGCCTCCTCTTCTTCCTCTACCACCGTGCCCATCTCCCACGTTCCTTCCACCATCGCCTCCCACCACCACCACCACCACCACCTCGGACAGACCCTGGAGGCCGGGGACCTTCTGGACCACCTCTCCACCAGCCTGGCCGTGACCGGGATGGGAGCTCCAGAGCCTCCAGGGATGACCACGCCGGCGCACCACCACCAGCATCCTCATCACCACCTGCAGACTATGGGGCAGCTGCACCAGGCGATGGCCACCATGGCCCACCCTCACTCACTGTCCGTGCACGGCGGCATGGCTTGCGTCAACGACGTGGAGTCGGATCCCAGGGAGCTGGAAGCCTTCGCCGAGCGGTTCAAACAGAGGAGAATCAAACTCGGGGTGACCCAGGCGGACGTCGGGTCAGCTCTGGCCAACCTCAAGATCCCAGGAGTGGGATCCTTGAGCCAGAGCACCATCTGCAGGTTCGAGTCCCTCACCTTGTCCCACAACAACATGATAGCGCTCAAGCCGGTTCTCCAGGCCTGGCTGGAGGAAGCCGAGGCTGCGTACCGTGAGAAAAGCAGCAAGCCGGACCTTTTCAACGGCAACGAGAGGAAAAGAAAGCGCACGTCCATCGCCGCTCCAGAGAAGCGCTCCTTGGAAGCGTACTTTGCCATCCAACCCCGGCCCTCCTCGGAAAAAATTGCGGCCATCGCCGAAAAACTGGACCTGAAAAAGAATGTGGTTCGAGTGTGGTTTTGCAACCAGCGGCAAAAACAGAAACGAATGAAGTACTCTGCGGTGCACTGAGTTTCACAGATCATGAATAAAATAGCCTACTACATTTTTGATCGAGTGATTAATAATAGCCTAAGTAACCTAACTAACAGGGATTTTTCAACACGTCTCATTTTGGATTGTCTCCAGAAAGACTTTCACTACATTTTCTTCATTTTGTGTCACTCATTCTTCATTGTTGCACTTTTTTCGATTTTGTTATTAATATGGGACTTATAAACATGTTAGAGATCTGTGAGGAGGGGGATGTTGATGTTGTTTGTCATGTATCTTGCACACTCTAAATGTGGATTTAAAAAAAAAAAACAAAAAAAACCCATCACCCTGGCAATTTGTCACAATCAGGGATCATTTTTTTTAAAAAATCCCATAAAATGTAGTTTAGAAGCTACATTTATGGGCTGTTTTACATGTCAGCGGTGTTAAACTGATAACTGGCTGAGGCCAGAGTTTGTCCTCCACATCACTGACTCATATACGCTGAAGTATATCTATCGCGATCTATGTTTTCACCTCTTTTTTTTTAAACCCATTCTGTGAAGACTTTAGTGGAATGTGAGCTCAAGCATAAAGTGGTCACTTTTTAAATCACTATTTTTGCAAATTAATCTGCTCTCTTCGTGAAGTTGTGTGAAGGTAATTTACGCACAAAGAACAGTGACTCTCACAAAGGTATATGACACTCTGAGTCTGGTTATCTTTAATTATTTAGAAATGAAAATGACACCTTCTTATATATGAGGCACATCCATGTGGCTTTGGCTGCTGCTATATTTTAGTATTTTGATGTGAACATGTTTTGGAGCATTACAGGTGAGCTGTATGTATACAGTATACAGGCCTCCATCACCTGATCTAAGTATTTATTTTTTCTCACTTTTGATTTCACTTGAAAAAAAATGTGTGAAGTTATACTTAATAAATTATCGGTTATTTTCTAAAATTCCACTGAAGCGACTTTATTTCTGTGGCTTTTGAAATTGTGTGATCTTACAGCGCACGACCCATTACCACCTATCCAAAATCCAGAGGCGCACCGCTGGTCCATAACATCTTTGTAAACTGTTTGTTTTTGTGGGGAACTCGCCGGACTGTTTTATTCATAAATCCCCAGACCTCTACTGGGATTAAATATGTATTGTCGTATATGATAGCCTACAAGAAGCAAAGAAAAAGAAGGGCCTTCATTTCTACAGTAATTTTCACACCGCGGAGCGCGGATTGTGCCTCGCCTACGCGCTGCTTATGGCCCCTTTCTCTAATTAGCGCAGTTTTAATTATGGATGCCCTCATGTCACCGTGCATGGGGTTTGAAATTATTAAGTAATGGCGATGCAATATTAATTATATATTGGTATAAAACGAAGTAATGTGGACGAGTTGGGAGTAGAAGTCTGACTGGGAACTCTGGGAACTCCAGAGAGACACGGACTGCAGAAGGTTAAGGAAAGAAAGAAGGGAATTAAAGTAGCCAATGATTTTTATTTATTTTTTCTGTTTGGCTAAGTAAGTATTTAATTTATTTTCTATTTGCATTATTTTATCATATCATTTTAATTGAATTACTTGGGTGAAGGCATAACACTTAAAATGTCATCCAATTCCTCTTTCCTTTTTATTATCATAATTATATATGTTGAGTTTTTATATGTATCGTATTATAGTTTCAATATTTTTTTAATGTCACTAAAATGTACCCAAAATTTGTGATTATTCCCTTTGTAGAAGATCGCCCGCCAACATCAATTTCCTCTCAAAAAAAATTCATAAAAGATTTTTTTATAAAAGAAAGATTTTTTCCTTTTTAAAAAAACGTTAATCGTTAAAAAAATTCCGACATCAAATTTCGGCTTCAGTCATGCTGCGAATTAATAAAACTGTAAACGTTTTTGGCTTTTACTAATATTCAGTCTGATGAGAGGTGATCAGGCCACTCAGTGAAGCGTTTGGACTTTGATATACATTTAAGTGGGGAAAGGTAAGTTAGAAGTGTTATCCTATTTATCTGGAAATATTTTGGTTCAATCCTTATTTTAAAAAATGGACATGTGCCATGAAATTGTCATGATGGCCTGTTTGTAAAGTAAATGTAAGGTAAAGGAGGCGCCTGGCAGTGTGAATAATAGATTTTTTGTAATACCGGTATTGGTATCATAACGACCTCAGTATGCTGTAAGTTGAGCTGAAGGCTTCAGCGTCAGCGTCATGTGGGGACTGAGGGCACTTCAATTATTCAGCAGCAGCTGAAAGGTATATTGCATTTTCTCATGCAATAATAGAGGTGTGAGGGGCCAATTTATACATCATCTGAAGGTTATATGAAAAACTGCAATTGATTTACAGTTAAGACTGGTTAAGACAGAATAAAATAATCAAAAAGCAGTAAAAAAGCAAAAAAAAAGGTGAACGTTTAGAGAAAGGAGGGTGTGTGAGTGTGTTTGTACTGGAGATGTTTTCATGCAGGGAAGAGCATTTCTGACAGAATGAGGATGAAAGCTCTGTTTAATTGCTGAGATACTGCACATATACATATGCTCTCTCTCTCTCTCTCTCTCTCTCTCTCTCTCTCTCTCACACACACACACACACACACACACACACACACACACATAGTGTC
>VUQH01037176.1:0-19371 GCA_015106775.1 Etroplus canarensis | reverse complement strand
AGGAGAAGAGGAAGACCACAGAGAAGATTCATGGATGTAGTGAAGGAGGACATGAAGTAGGTTGGTGTGAGGGAAGAGGATGCAAGGGATAGGGTGAGATAATCCACTTCTTCTGGAGAAGAGGAAGAACTCTTCTTTGGTCTTTGCACCTTGTAGAACAGCTTGTGTGTGTTATGGACATGTTTCTGGTAAGACTGCACATACATGAGCAAAACTGGAAATATGTTTTGAAATGTTTAGGCTCTGGGGTGAAAAGGAAGATCCTGGACTGTACGTATCTTATCATATATCACAGAATATTACCAATTTCAGTCTTTTCCTTCCTCTTCATCCATTTTGTTCTATGTGTCATCCACTACATCTTCTCCATTGTGATTATTAGTCCCTTATTGTTTTGCCAGCAGCTTTTAGGCCACAGAGGTCAATTGGAGTGAAACACATTTGCTAACTACCTAATTGTCCTCTGTTTTTATTTTCCCTGTGGACCCACATTAATATGGCGAGTTACTATATTATCTCAACAAATAAATTATCTGTCAGTAATTTAAAAGCTTTTTCGATTTCACGCCTCAAGAGCTAGATAATAAACATTTCTTCTTCTACTTCAGGCTTACAAAGAGTAGTAAGAGTAGCTGCAAAGAGTAGGGAAAAAACAGAAGCTGCTGAATGGAAGGAAACTGTTTTAGAAATGAAGTGTCCATTGAAAATTTCTGATGGCAGTTCACACGTAAAGAAATTGTTGGTCATTAGAAAGTGGTTGTGTGTGTTTGTTTTTGTGTTTTATGCGCTTGCTCAGGATCCAGCCTATTGGCCTAGTGGAGCGGATCCAGGCCATAGCCCAGAACATGTCTGACATGGCAGTTAGGGTGGAACAGATCCTGCAGCGCAGCATGGCCAACAACAGAGGTATGATTTAACACACACACCTACACACACAAATCCATCAAATCTCAAGACTCTTTTCCTTGCTGCCCACTTACTGTAAGCCAAACTGTCAAGTCTGGATCCAGTTTAGGACCTGAATGCACAATTTATGTCAAACATGCACTTGTTCGTTGGTCATATTGAACATGATAGACATTATTCACAGAACATTACCCATGAGAATAGCAATCCAAATAAGCAATATCAAAACTACACAAATGCAGAACATTTAAATAACAAAGATGAATTGCTGCCTAGTGAATGGTACCTCAGTCTTGGTAGCGTTCTGTATTACCCTTCATTCTCAGTGACTTTACTGGGGAAAGAATCGAAATCAGTGTGATTTAATTCACAACTCTTTCCTCTTCTTTACTCGCCACTTGACAGAAAACAGTTCAACATGTGGCCTGATTAAAATCTGCCAGAACAATTTTTGGTTGTCATAATGATCCATATTACTAAAGTAAGGCAGCTACCTTTTCTTACGGTTGAATGGCAGTGGCACTTTTCATTGTAAGAAGTCAGTGCTAATCAGAAAGAATGGCTGGCAATTATTTGTCTTTGATTGTGCTTCTCTATACTTGGTAGGCGCTGGTGTAGGAGCTGCAACTGCTCTTTTTAATTAGGCTTACTAGTGCTGGGGTTTAAAGTAGGGAAAAAGTAAGCGGGAGATACTGAAAGAGAAAGGGACAAGAAAGGAAACGTGAAGCAGAGGGGCGTGGAGCTGGGGGTGGATTCTGATTTTTATGAATCACACTAATGCGATCTATCTATAGTAAATCCAGTGAGCTGGCTGCTGCAGAGATTTTGGCCATTTAGAATGGGAGACGAAGCTTTTACAGGAGCTCGTCTGTTATCTGGCTTACTCTCCAATGTATTTCTGTTCACTCCAAAAGCTAAAAGATGTGCAGTATACTGTAATGGAAAAAACAAACAGACTTGGAACCCAAAGGAAGACTGTATAGACTATAGTTTATAGACTAGTCTTATTCCCATTTTAAAGTTGCTGGACTTTGTCCTGCAAACATCTGTCATAAAATCTTATATAGTCAAAATTTCTTCAAATGTTTGCACTGGAGAGAAGAGGATTGAAAGTCAGTAGAAGCAAGACAGAGTACATGTGCATAAATGAGAGGGAGGCAGGAGTAGAGGCAGTGAAGATGCAAGGAGTAGAGGCAGTGAAGGTGGATGAGTTTAAATACTTGGGATCAACCATCCAAAGCAATGGGCAGAGCACAAGAGAGGTGAAGAAGAGAGTTCAGGCAGGGTGGAGTGGGTGGAGATTGTCAGGGGTCCTTTGTGACAGAAGGATAGCAGCAAGAGTGAAAGGGAAGGTTTACAAGATGGTAGTGAGACCTGCTATGATGTATGATTTGGAGACAGTGGCACTGACAAAAAGACAGGAGGTGGAGCTGGAAGTGTCAGAATTGAAGATGTTGAGATAGGATTAGAAATGAGTGCAACAGATGGACAGCACAATTTGAGAAGTTTATAGACAAAGTCAAAGAGGGAAGGTTGAGATGGTTTGGACATGTGCAGAGGAGGGATAGTGGAGATGTTGAAGATGGAGCTGCCAGGCAGGAGGAGAAGCAGAAGAGCATAGAGAAGATTCATGGGTGTAGTGAGAGGATGCAAGGGACAGGGTTAGATGGAGGCAGATGATCCGCTGTGGTGACCCCTAATGGAAGCAGCTGAAAGAAGAAGAAGATTAGTAGCTCACACCCATGCCTGACAGAGGAGAGACAGAAAGAGCCAAATGGGGGGGGGAAGGCAGGTCTGAACCATGGAGTGCAGAGGACCCTGACAACAACCTTCTGTAGGTGTAATGTGTAGGTGACCAAACACTTTTGTCCATACAGTGTATTTTAGATGGGCATTGTCATCATGTTTTCCTCACCTTCCTGTATGGTATGAGAAAATCCCAGCAAGGCTTCTTTTTCTTGCTGATTTATGCCAGTGTGTGATGAGTGTGCTCTTTTGACAGAGTGTGTGTTTAAGCTTTGATAAATACCCTGAATTTTTCTTTTCCCCAGTGAGGGACGGAGCATTTGGACAGTGTGAGATTCCTAAAGACCCCCGTTATCCAGACTGCCCCAGCAAGATGGATGTAAGTCTTTATATCTTACTTAAGTCCAAACACAGACAGCAATCATCCATTTGTCATGTCTGATGTTTCACCTTGGTGCAAGCCAACATACATTTTTATAAGATAAGAAACTGCTTAACCCTCAAGCAACCAAGCCATTTTAGTAACTAAAGTGACCATGTGGGGTAATATACAACCCCATTACGGTTTGTAAAGGAATCCTTTTTTAGGCTCTAATGCAATTCATTGTGATTTATAATCATTTTTATGTAAAAATGAATGAAAAATACAAATTTTACAATGAAAATTCAATTAATTTTGACAATAGTTGCATGTCTCTTGTTATAAATCAACTTTTTCAGGAATATTAGAAAAAAAGATTAATAATACAACTGAAAAACACAAGGCATTTTTGGTTAAATATGTGTAACGGTATTTTAGTGTTGTTTTAACACCAAAATATAGATGAACTTGTGTCTCTGTAGTACTTTGATAACAACAACAAATTACTGTGAAGTCAGGTTATTTATTCATCCTTTGATCTACAAGCCCATTTCCAGAAAAGTTAACTGTACAAAAAAGATTTTCAAGAGTTTTACTGACCAACTTAATTGTATTTTGTAAATATAAACAAATTTTGAATTTAATGGTCACAGTTCACTAAAGAAAAGCTTTGACAGAGGCATGTTTGTCATTGTGTTACATCATCTTTTTATTTAATAACTCTTTTTTTGGAACTGAGGATATTAATTGTTATAATTTTACAACTGGAAATCTTGTCCATTCTTGCTTGATATAACTTTTCAGCTGTTCAACAGTCTGTAGTTCATGTATGCTTCTGCTCTTTATGATGTGCCACACATTTTCAGTAGGAGATAGATCTGAGCTAGAAGCAGGCCAGTCAAGCATACACACCCTGTGTCTACGAAGCCTCAATGGTATAGCCCATGCAGAATGCGCTCTTGCATTGTCTTGCTGAAATAAGCATTGGAATTCTGGGGAGAGACGTTGCCTTGATTGCAACATATGTCTCTTTAAAACCCAGTATATGTAATATATATCTTAATGATGCCTTCATGTACAACTCACCCTTGCCGATGCTGTGGGCACTGATGCACCCCTATACTATCAAAGATGGTGGCTTTTGCACCTATCACTGATATTCTTCTCTATGGGGATTTTCATCTTGGGGACTTTTTCCAAAAACAAGCAAAAAAGTGAACTCAGTGTTTCAAAGGGACAAATTACAACCCATCCTTGATACCTCACCTGCTCCCAATAAACCTGCTTAATGTGGATTCTTCCAAGCCAGCTTATTTAAATACTCTGGGCGTTTTTCAGTCTCATTTAACTCTGTCTCCACTTTTGTTGAGTGTGTTGCATCTATCAAATACTGAATTTGTCTATATTTACAAAATATGATTAAACTGGGCAGTAAAATATTGAGTCTTTTCATTGTACTTTTGTGTGTTAAATAAAGTTTCACATTAAATAAAATATTTCAGATTTTTGCTTTTATTGCATTTTGGAAAATATTCCAACTTTTCTGGAAATGGGGTTTATAAATAAACACTATTTGCAGATGTGTAATGTTCAGAATATTTTGTACAGAAACACTCAAAAATGCTTAAGTACTAATGCCAGCTATTCTCCATCAGTTGAGCACTTCAGGCCTTAAGTATCTGCTTAAAGTCTTCTGCAGCGGTAAATCTTGCTATTGTAGGTGTGTTAGCAGTGATTCACTGCACAAAATTACAATGCAGTGTTTGGAAGTGGACAGTTACAATAAAATCAAAGAAAATATACCAATAAATTAAAAAAAAATCAAATATGTTTAGGGTCATAAGTGACCTGACATCAAGTTTTCATTGCCTTTACTGAAACAGTGGACCAATTTCTGTTAAAGAAAAAATAAACAATGAAAGGCTATAGTAGAGGTAGATTGAGAAATTCACAATAGAAACAATTTTCATGGTTAAAACATCACAATGACACAGAAAAATATAAGGCTGGATTTAAAAAAAAAATGTCACTCAGAGGTTAAGGGCTCTTGGTGGCAATCTGGGTTGTCTGAGCAACAGATTGTACTGCTTGATTAATGCAAAGAAAAGCAAACTATAAAAACAGTGTTGAGTAAACAAAGTTTTGTAATCACACTTTGAATAAATGTATGAAAAACAGGTTAAAAATCTGTAACGACAGAAGAAAATAAAAATTGTAGAATATAAAAATGCCTTATGAACAGCTGTTTGTTTTGCATATTGCTACAGCAAACTATATGCATGCACTGAGTGCATGCATATACTCTAACTACTCTAACTCTCTGGTGATTTAAATGAAATTCTGTGAGTTGTAAAGGGAAGACGTCTCACCTTGGGGAAGTGAGGTGGTTCCTCACTGAAGATACGCAATATGGACAAAAGTATTGGGCAACACCCCTTATCATTGAATTCTGATGCTTAATTCAGTCTCAATGACACAGGTGTATAAAATCAAGCACCCTGCCATGTAGTCTGCCTTTCAAATCCTAAAACAGCGTGGTGCTGTTTTAGTATTCTACCCTTGCAACAAGTCCGTTCGTGAAATTTCTTTTTCTTTTTTTTTTAGTGGATGCGTGCTCGATGGACCTCAGACCCTTGCTATGCCTTTTATGGTGTTGATGGCTCAGACTGTTCCTTTCTCATCTATCTGAGTGAGGTGGAGTGGTTCTGCCCCCCGCTGGCCTGGAGAAATCAGACTGCTACACCCACCTTGAAGCCTCCCCCGAAGAGACAGGTAATATAACATTTGTATATCAATTGTTATAATCCCACAACAGCACAGTTAGCTGAATGGTAATTAGGAACAGAGTGCAAAGGGAGAGTGATTTAGAGGTTGAAACTTGCCTTCTCATGCAAAAAGATTGATTTTAACCAAAGCACCAAAGACCTGGACCTTTTCTACAGCAGGAGAAAGATGAAGGAAAACCCCTACTGCTGAACTAAAGGATCTTGCTGGCTTGTTTTCACTCCTGTGCAATGAAGAAGAAGAACTTGAGGAGAAAAAAGTATGGTGCTTCCCAAATCCTCACTGGCAGGTCAAAAAAGTAGCTGATGCTCCCCTAATGTGTCCATCTCAAAATAATGACTGTTATGTACCTGGAAATTGCAAAAATGACAAGAAAATACAAGAAATTGACAGATAAAAATAAAGTGGAATGTTGAACAGTTTTTTAGATTTGCATTAAGAGTGCTTTAATGTTCAAGGAGTCACTGGCCATTTTTGCAGTGAAGTTGCTCCTGGAAGAGAATAACCAGCTGTAAATGATCTCTCACAGGGTGCCAGTTGTCACTCCCAGTTTTCATTGCTGTTTGCTTTCCTGCCTCATTTGATTTTTATTTTCAGCATCAACACATGAAGCATTCAGCTTACAATCACTCCACTAGGTCTACCCATCCGTTCACCCCCATCCTCTCCACCATGTTTCTCCCCAGAGTAATGCACTGCCAGCATGATGGGCCCTGACGTGAAGTCTTTCTGCAGCTCTGCCTTCTGCTCTAATTGCCAGCCAGTATTCACCAGGACTATTCCCAAAGCTCGCCTTCAGTGCTTTGCATCTTGTTTTTACTGTACACAACTTGCTCTTGAGAGCAATAATCCACCTGCACTGTGAAAGGACAGTGCAGCTATATGTATTATGATTTTTCTTTGTAGTGTATGTGTCAGGGAGAGACAGTTTGTATTTCTGGGTATCAGTTTCTATTCTCATCTAATTTCTATGAGCTCTCCCATGCAGAAACTCCATTGATTAATAATCCCATATGCCTTATAATTGTACAAATACTGTGGGCAAAGGAGTAGATGTGAAATAAACAGATTTTTATGAGGAAAGCCCAGGAAACCCTTCGGTATCCTGTCTGATAGGCCTAGTCCCAGGGTAACAACAGATAATAAGATATGACAGGCTGCCTGTGCTCTGTACAGTTTTAACTATGTCTACAAAAAACAGCTTCACTTGTAAAGAAAAACAAACAGCATTATCTAATCTATAATTTCTTTTTAGACTCTCTTACCTCTTCAGCTTCAGGCCAAGATATAAATCTCAATACCAGCCTGTTTCTTTGTTTTTCTGGTGTAAAATTAAAGATAGGAATTATTGCATTTGACGAATGAAATTAAATATTGGCTCATGAAAAGTAACATGAATTTCCTCACACTTACGATCCTTTCCGCTGATTTCTTTCCTCGTGTCATCCAGGCTGTTTTTCAATCTGACGTTGGGACTCTGCTGGAGCAGGTGGGCACCGGGAAGGAATCTCTGAGCTTCATGAAGAGACGCATCCGCAGGCTGGCAGCACAGTGGGCCTCTGCTGCTCGACGGCTGGATGACAAGCTTCGCAACCACTGGAGAGAGCAAAAAAGGGTGAGGGATTTTTTAAACACAAATGCCTCTGCACACACTGGAGGATGAAAAGTGTACAATATGAGCAGAAGTCTGTGTTGTGGTTTTATCTTTTCAAAGTGTTGTGATAGTAACAGACAGCAGATGATTGCTCTGTATAAAGTGTGTTCAGCAGATTTTCTCTTGTTATTTTTTTCTTGTCTAGAAACATATTCCTCAGCTTCTGATTTGATGTAAACCCATCTGGTTAGGCACTGAAAGGAAAAAAAAAAACTCAGCACAGAATGTTTTGGATCAAACAAACTTGGCCACATGCTGGGCTACTGAGTTACCAGAACAACTGTGACATTCTGCTGGACTTATGTTTTCCTCTTAATCTTTGCCTGCTTAGTGTGGGTTACACTATGCTAAGTTACAGGCATGAACAGATAATGATTCACAGTTACTCCTGGCAGGCATGGACTGGCTTACAATTTCGCCTCTGACAGTTGCAAGCACATTTCCACCAAGTGTCGAACAGATGCCCAAAGGTCTTTCCTGTTATATATATTAAAACCTTTCCATGTTTTTTTTTAGAATTTAACACTGAAAATCCCATTTAAAATCTTTTAGACTTAAAAAGGGAGTATTTTGTCCTTGGGGAAAAATAAATGTGGATGGCATATTAGAGAAAAAACAGTAAAGGTTCAATGCCTGTCACAAATATTTATGCAAATAATGTTATAAAATAACAATGTGTCATGCAGAACACCCACATCATAGAGCCATCTGAGATTTCACAACTGCTAAACTTTCATCTGAATTGCTGGGGTATTAGCAGTTTCATATCTTGATGACGCAGTGATTAATGTGGTGTTGAAACTTCTGTTGCTGCCTGTAGGGTGTCAGCAGTATATTTTGCTTTAGGTTGTTTTTGGTCCAGAATATGACAGTAAAAAAAGTAAACAGTTTTTTAACACCACAACCAGTGCTCGACACAGTCAAAAATTCACCTTGGAATAATGCAAAAACATGTGTGAGTTTCTTGTTATTGCTATGATGATGATGATGATGATGATGATGATGAAGATATACTTTATTAATCCCCTAATGGGGAAATTAGCACATGTCAACCCACTCTATTTTGTAGGTATACACACTTTAGATGCACACACAAACAGAGGTGAGAGAGGACAAAGCAGTCCATTACTCAACTCAACTACACTCAGAATACTTTATTAATCCCAGGGGGGAAATTACTCAGATGCCAAGAAGCACAGTGGGGATTCAGTGCCTTGCTCAGGGGCACCTCGGCAGTGCTCAGGGGGTTGGGGTGGCTCTAGCCTCTACAGGCCTCCAGTTGCCACAGGTGAGTATCGAACCAACACCACATCAGCAGCCCTCTGGTTCCCAACCATTCACCGTTGCACTGAACATTCTGTTATAATACTTGACCTCCACTCACCAAAACTACAACAAGGTCTTCTTGGATTGGCTGTTGCAAAATTAATCACACAGCAAGGTGCATTATTTGTCAGATAATTGCATAAAAATGCTCTAAAAGACACTGAACCCTGTGGAGAGGACCAGTTTAGTGACTCAAACTTGATGTGCAGCACCCATCACTTACAGTGGTCACTCCCTTACTTATGTGTAGCTTTTGACCTTAGTTCAGAAGAACAGTAATAAAAAATAGTAATGAAGAAATCAGCCCTACACTGTTGTCATAAAGGGGGGAATAAGTTTTTTATACCAAAACTGTACTAGGCTGTAGCCTTCTCTTTTAGCATGGTCTATTGGAAATGATTGCTTTCAGATCAGCCTCAAGTTGCTGTTGGTCCTAAAGTAGTAGCCTCAGAAGTTACATCTGTTTGACACTTGTTTAAGACCAGCTGTGCATGGGAAAATGTACTATAACCATAGCATTTGCATACAGTTAATCATTAAAAACAAAGAGGACTTAAATTTTCTTTTCCAACAGCTCCAGTGGCCTTTACCATATTTGCATGAATGCTGTTTTTGTTCTTCTGGAGCATTTTATGAACAATCTATTAAATGTCATTATCATTAAATGTACTTTGCTTGTCATCATCTTGCTTGTGTAGTGTGAGTTCAGTTTCACAAGCTCTTTTTATTCAGACTATGTAGACCACCCCCCCTGAAAATTTTCAGTTTTTCTTTGACTGAAATTAAATGTGAGAAATTAAATAATTTTGTCTTTTGTAAATTAACTGACTGTGTGTGTGTGTGTGTGTGTGTGTGTGTGCGCGCACGCGGGTCTGCACTTAAGTTTCTTTCATCGGTCAGTTTTGAAGTCCACTCTGTTAATAGACCTACACAGTTCCCAAATGTCTGCTTCTTCTTCCCCACAGGGAAAAGAGGGCTTTGTTTACTGTAATGGTCTGCTTGACAGTAATAGTTACTGTCCATTAACTGGACCCTGCAGACTTTGCCTCTGTTGCTGAATCACGGAGTGCTGTTGAATAAACAGAAAGAGATTGATTTGTGTGAAAGACTGATGTTTTACAGAGTGTCTCAGGCCAACCTGTCTGCTTTTCTGCTTCCTTTACTGTTTTGCTACATTTAGTGTGCTCTGTGTTTTTAGAGTTTAAGTAAAGAACCGCCTACTTTACCACTGAATGAGTATGACTTGGTGACCATGTGATGTTTCAGTCAGCTATGAGTCATCGGTGATGATGAGATAGTCTTTTATATGGGTTTTTAGTCTCACTGGGAGCGAAAAAAAGTGACTTATTTTCGTCTAGAATGGAATAGAAAGGGCAAGGAAATGTATGCTTTGCAGATCCATGTTTTTTTTAATTATGGGAACTGAAATCTGCTCTGTAAATTACTTGCTCTTGGACAACAAGGTCTAAATATTATGCATCCCAGTAACTTCAGCTGCTCACTTGTATTCTCTCCAAGGTCTCCCTACCACAGATTAATCTGCATTGGTAATTTGGCAGAGGTTTTATGCTGGATTCCCTTCCTAACGCAACCCTCAATGGTGAGAGGGGCTTGCATCCCCACCTGGACTTGAACCAGGGACCTTTCACTTGTAAGGTGTATGTGTAAACCACTACACTAAGGTGTAAATATAATGTCTTTTATTTTTTGGTTTGACGATATTCCCTCTTATCTTTGAATACATTTATTCAAAGACAGTTAGTTTGAGCCTGAAGAGATGGAGAACATTCTTTGGCTAAAGCATTACAGTACAGTGGGCTGGACAGCTGCCTCCTTTCAACAAAAAGTAACATAAGCTTTCCTGCTGAGGTCTCCTTCTTATCTAACTTGACTTGACAGATGAATGCATGTCTTGACTTGCACCCCTGCTTGATGAAAGAGTGGGCAAACAAACAGGGGGAAAAGTCCAGGGCTACCATCCATTTACAGGTTACCATTGCTAAGGGCACATGGTCTGTCAGTGACATATGGGCTGCAGTCCAAGCTGTTGTTTCAAAGACTGTTTACCTGCTGATGTCTGTCTTCTTCATCTCTAATCCCAACCAGTCATCTTCTGTAATGCTTAACCTGATCTCAACCTTATGTAAACCCAAGTCCTTATAGAAGCAAGTCTCCTGACTTGACAGTAATCTTGGCAATGCCTCTAGATGCTCATTTTGGTAGTTACTTTGAAATTAATGAAAAGATAAGTAATATTTTATTGAAACTTTTTGCCAGAAGTTATTTAATTACTGTGTTTGAGCATCCAAAATACAAAAAAACCCAACATTGCTCAATAAAATAAACACAATATTACAGAACAAAACTGAAACAAAAACAAAATAAAATGAACATAAATATTGTGGTATGTGATGACATGAAAATGAGAAAGATTTTCATATCTATTCCTGTGACAAGTGAGCTAAAACAGATTCTATAGAAAGTGTTCAGTGGCATGTCCAGTAAGTGGTGCAGAGGGTAATCAGTATCCATTAATTGTCTGTAATAATTCACCAAAGCCACAGGCATTTGGATGACCTATGCATCAGCCTATTGCTCAAAGTCAACTGGGATAAGTGGTTAATGAAATGGATGAATGATGAATGAATGACTTTATCTAAATAAACTTTAATTTCACTGGGTTACTAGTCCAATCCAATTTTGGTCCCCGTAGTGTAGTGGCTTTCATGTTTGCCTTACAAGCAAAAGGTCCCTGGTGTCTTGATTCAAACTGAACTTAAACAGCAACAGCAATGACGAATTATCTGTGCAAGTCATAAAGACGCATTTCAACAGCTAGCCTTTCAATATTCAGGCCACAGAAATGTCTGGGATTACTCTAGTTCCCAGTCAAAGCTAGTAGAATCCCTCTACATATCGTCTTACCACTCAGACTGATGTCCCTGACCACTTGAAAAATCCTAATCCCAGGTACAGTCATGCTATCGTCCAGGAAGTGTGAGCGTGTCAATGTCGTGCTGCAACCCTCCAAGAAGCACATCAAACTACACTCACTCTGTTCCCTCTGGTCTTAATCAGCTTACCGAACTCATCCAAAAATTGTCCAAAAACCTTGCATTCCTTTTAGTGATTAGTGGAACAGCTCCTGCCACAGGCTTCCTACATGGAGTCTGCATGTTCTGACTGGCAACCTGTCCAGGGTGTGCCCTGCCTATTGCTCAAAGTCAGCCAGGATAGGTGGTTAATGAAAATGGATGAATGCATGACTTTATCAAAATAAACTTTAATTTCACTGGGTTACTGGTCAAATCCAAATTGAGTCCCCTTAGTGTAATGATTTTCACGCCTTGCAAGCAAAAGGTCCCTGGTTCAATTCCAGGTGGGGACACAAGCTCCTCTCACCATGGAGGATTGTGTCAGGAAGGGCATCTGTTGGAAAACCTCTGCCAAATTACCGGTGCGGATTAATCTGCTGTGGTGACCCGTTGGGGAGAAAACAAGGGAACAACCGAAAGTACATTTTGCTAGTCAAATCCAAATTAAGGCTTTAAAATCTCCTTTTTTCCTGCAATGTATACATCTGCCACCATCTTTGCTATTGTGGAATCCCCCCATAGGTTTCAATTCAGTTGAAAATGTTTAGTTGTTCATTCTGGATCCTCTGTAAGGATCAGCAGTGTGATTGGAGTGCTTATGCCCACATGCTGTTTTTGATCACCTTTGTCGACACAATAAGTGTTCTTTGAATGCCATGTCTCTCTATTATAATGTCTCTGTCTAGACCAAACAGTTTATTTCTTTAAATGCATAATAATTCCCGAAGCTAAGCCCTACCTCCCATTTATTCAAAGGAAAATTAGCATGTCTAATATAGCTTTAAGGTCCTGTTCTTGTGTTATTACTGAGCATTTTACTATATGGTGATCATCATGATGCCCTGTTTATCTACTTTCACTCATTCTATGCATGTGTAATTTAAAAAAAAAAAAAAATGCCCCTCTCTCCCCCTCCTACACCAAAGTGAGATTTTTTTTTTCCCAGCCACATTTCACATTGTTGTTGTGCGATTTTCACGTCTGATATGTGTGGCTCGTGTGTGGGTACAGCTCTGCATGCTAAACAGTTTCGAGGCTCAAGCTGTTTTGTGTAAGCAGTGTAGGAGATGTTAAATGAAATTGCGAACTGAAACAAGACAATCCTCACAACATGTAAGCTGTCTGTTAATAACTTAGGTTAAATATGTGTGTTCTGCTATGAATGAGGTTGTTTTTAAAGGGTTTTTCAAAACAAATAGAACAAAAGGAATAAAAAACCAAATGTTACCATCTGTTGAAAAATCTAATTTCAATACTTATTTAAGAGCCTGGGAGATCTATCCTTCCCGATCAGCAATTAAAATGACTCGTGGATTGTTGTGCATATCAATTATTGGTCCACAGGTCAGTTTTTATCTCAGCTTCATGCACAGTTGACTGTAGGAGTTGCCTAATGTGATTATAATGTATTTATATATTTATGTGTGAATTCTTCAAAATATAAAAGAAAGATTCAGTTGTTCACCATGCAGTATTGGAGATTTTCTAAATAGAAAAGCCAAACTTGATGGAAAAAGATTTCCTGTTCTCTGCAATAACAGAGCAGAAAGACTGCATGCATCACATTAACAAAACATTGTGCTGTGGTGCACTCCACTTCACTCCACTCTTGCCTTGACTTTCTCTTTTTTCTTCTGCATACAGATTCTCATCCATGTGGGTTTTCTGACAGAGGAGTCTGGGGATGTCTTCAGTCCCAAGGTGCTGAAAGGAGGTCCTTTGGGTGAGATGGTGCAATGGGCCGACATTCTCACAGCGCTTCATGTGCTGGGACACAACCTCAAGATCTCGGTTTCTCTCAAGGAGCTGCAAGGGTAAGCTAATATAAAACATGTACAAACGCAGCTTTTGTGTTGGGGTGGGAATTAATCCAAATCTTGTTTGAGGATGTCTGTGCAGGAGTTGTCTGCTCTTTCATAACGGTAAAAAAAGAACAGAAAAAAGCATTAACTATTCTCTGTAGCCTATTCACTGAATGAAAATGCTTTGTTGTTCATTCTACATGCTCTGCAAGCGATCAGCAGCCTGATTGGAGTGCTGTTGCCCACACACTGTTTTCGATCACCTTTGGCCACACACAGATAAGCTATCTCCTCCTGCTGCAGAGTGCTGTATCAGCCTGAGGGCTTGACAGCATCTCTGCAGCTTGTGCACCTCCTTCCTGCCGCAGCTCGCTGACTCCTGAGTGATAACGGGCTGTCACCCCTCGTCACAAACATAAGAGCTTATGACAAAGGACATACAGACACATATACACGTCTCCCAGTCAGACTGACGAGTTGGTTTTATCTAAAAACAAGACTATTGATTGCCACATTGGAGAGGTGCAGCAAGATGAGTTCAGAAAGCAGACAGGTACAGTCCTGCCTGGTTGGACATTTACTTCCCTCCGTGGCCTTATAGACCTGCCCTGGCTTCACGCTGGCTGCTCCGGAAAATGACTGTGTGCAAGTCTGGATTTGCTGTTGCTTCTTTTTTACCAGTGCGGTGGTGTGATACTAGAGCAGACAGGCTGATGATAATATGCGCTGGTTATTGAGCCATTGCTGTAGGGAAGAGGCAAGGGTACTGATGAGTTAGTGCTGCCCTTTCATCTTAAATTTCAGGCTGTGAAGAAAAGCCGCTTTGATAAGAACAGACTAGGGAGATCAGTGAGGTGGGCAAGCCGCTGTGGGAATGCTTCTGCTGGCCATGCCATTATTTACCCTACTAATTGGTGTCATGGTGTATTGAATCACTGCAGTCTGTCTCCATTGGGAGCAGCATCAAACATGTTTTCAAAATTGTAGAACTTCTGTAAGAGACTCGGGACCAGGTCGGGACCATTTCTTTCAAACACTTAAATATCATTTGTGCTACAGGAAAAAGAGACAGTCGAGACTATTTTTGGTATGTACATCTATGCAAGTGCTTTGCCATTCCTATAAGGATGATATTGGATGCAACTCCACAAAATATAGTGCATTTTACACATCCCTCTCCTTTCCATGGCCTTCAAAAATCAACCAGTTAATGACAGATGCTGAACATCCATAAATCTGTTTCTGTGGCTATTAATGAACAGAAAAAGAGAACATTTCTCTCCATCCCATACTTTTACTCTCCCACACGCTATTAAATTGACAGATCGTTATGTGGGTTGTGCTCCCACAGATTCCCTCAGGCATGTATCTATTTACATTTCCTAAACCTTCACTCTTCCACTCAAAGAGCTTAATATCACTGGGTGGCCTGCTGTGGTTCTTATGTGGACAGGCCTGTTGATATGTTCAGTATCCTCACTAATCGACGTTTAATCATCTTGGGAATTTAGTCACAGTGGGAGCTAAGCTTTTTGTTCGTATCACACAATTGTGTCCAATTAGCAGAATTCATGCTCTCTGGTGGTTTCACTGTGTAGCATCATCCCTTTACTGTCCTGCTTAGATAAATTAATTATCCACACATGCTCCATTTTTAGGCAGATCTTTTCACAGAAAGATGCCTGTTTACTTTCTCTGCAGATGATCCACCATCCATCTTTCTTTTGTGCTAAGATGCACTGATCACACCTTCTTGGAAGTAGATGTTGAGGCAATAAATATACATAGACTATAATTTTTTCATTCTTTTATATAAATCTGTTGTATTATTTTCTTATCTTGCCTGAAATTATAACTATGAAAACCTACGTCTGTGAATAATTATAAGCATTATGTCTCTTTGTGTTTATCCAAGAAGATGGGAGAACAGATGGCATAGAAGTTAATAATTATCATCTTGACTTTATCAGCAGTGGTGCATGTCATTTTTACCTGTGTCTCCTGGTAGCAAAAAAACCAGACCTTTTTAGTATGGCATCATCAGCTCTTCCTTTTAGTATGATTTAAATATGTGATTACATTTTGTACATTTATTCATAGAACTTTGCAAGTTCAGCTTCATCAGGTTGTTCTTTATGCTAAATTAGAATTCTGCTAAGCATTACTTCCTTTGTTTTAGTATACAAACATTTGCAGAGGTAAAAGATGGTTGCATCCACTCTGTCAGGGTGGAACTCCTGTTGGTTCAACTCCTGTTTTGAAGCCCCAAGTAAAGCATTATGAGCTATCGCATTTCCAGGATTCTTTAAATGATGTGGCGGAGGAGGCGACCAACACCACAAGAAATCACCATATTTGATAAGAAATAAAATCAGTGTAAAAATAGCATAGAGAAAACACTGGGCATTTTTGGCTCATGTGCAGCCCGGTGAACTATTACAGATTGTTGCACAAGAATTTACATTTTTGTGTTGCATAATTGTTTTTCAAAGTGTAAAAAATGATGTAGATATTTTTTTCTTGAGTAGAAGCTGTAATTCTACATAGGCAGTTTAATAGTACACAAGTTGGAGGATCAAAATATATTTTGAAATGCCTTAAGTTAACATACTCATCATGCAGAATGCTCTTTTAGAATCATATACATTACATTATTAGATCATTGGCGCTGTGATGTTGATGATTTCAATTACCTATATATTGATGCGTAGCTTGATCTATGATAGTGCGGCTTATCCACAAAATAAGTACCTAAAGCTTTATAAAAAAAAAATAGCATGGACTACAAAGTACAGTATTTGAATCCAAAACATGGTAGAGTAAAAGCAGAAAGTAGGATAACATAGAAATACAGTGCCATCCCATGCACCCCCTCTGGATGTGTATGAAAATACCATTAGTCGAAAAGGAAGACCCCAAAAGTGCTATAATTTTTAGGAAACTACAGTTTTTGTATTCTCCAAGGTCTTTCATATATAAAATAGATTATTGTATAAACACATTTTACTGCAAAAGTGACATTGTTGAGTACCTTAAATTAAAAACTGCAAAAAAAAAAAAATTGGTTGAATGGGAGATGCTACACCTGAACTTACGTAATTTCATAATGACAGCTCTGATTCATCGCAAAATGGGTGTGGTGGTGGGCAGAATGGGAATATCTTGACATATTAAGGAAATACAGCCCTACAAACACAGAAATACAGCAGGCAGATATTTCAGATATGAATATCTGTGATAAATGGATTCATTTACTTTTCAACTATTTTTCTGAAATTGTCCGAGAAGTGTTTTAAAGGTCTGATTGTGCTGAAACCAGCAATATATGATATAAGACTGTATCAGGTACAGTCTCTGTTCTAGATTAGAAAGTGTACAGCATGGTCAAAGTAAAACAGACAGGTGCAAATTAAATGATCCACACTTGATATTTGATTTATATATTAGTTGAGCAAAATGTATTTTATTCACCCAATGTCTTGTCAGGGTTCTGGTATATAGTGAGGACCCAATGAGAGAGGACTCCATGGAAAGGTGAACAGAAAGCAAGCGTTATTTAAAGCCAGTAAAAAAGTCCATAAAGTAAACAGAGTTCATAGAGTGCTAAACTAAAACAAAAATATATATATAGGGCAAGAGTAGACAAGACCTGACATAGCGGATACCCAACTCAATCAAACAACATAACACTGAACAAAAGAAAGACATGGGTATAAATACACATAGACTAATAACTAACAAGCAACAGGAGGTGGAGGAGCACAGGTTGCAACAATTTTGTGACAGGAAAAAAACTAGATATAATGCACAGGATATAGCACGTTACCAAAGTAAAACAAGAAGTAAGAAACATAACTAAGAACATAGATACAACACTGAACTTGACAGAGGACAAGAACACAGCAAGATAACACAGATGGAACTAACAACAAACTATAAACAGACTAAAACATGAGGACAATAAAACCAAACTCAGGGAAACAAACTCAAACTTTGTAAACAGTAACTAAAAGTCAAATGCATTATACAGAACTGAATAACAGGAAACATAACTAAACTAAAAATCCAAGCTGAACTAGAAACCAAGAAATTAGAGTGCTTTCAGCTACTTACTTTTGCTTTCAGCTATTTTCCCCAAGCTGTCGCGACACCAGAAAAATTAGTAGTTTGGCAGAGATTTTATACCAAATGCGCTTCCTGATGCAACCCTCCCTGGTGAGAGGGGCTTGTGTCCCCACAATACATAGAAACACAACAAAATCCCGAACAGAACCCATGGACCATGATATGTCTTAGTTGTAGGTCCCCTTAAAATTATTTTGGAACAGAATTTTCACAAAGCTAGATATAATCACCATAAACATAGGCTAGTTACTGAATTAGCCAGATTGGTGGAGGCTCAGTTGATTAACTTCACGTCATTAAAACATTTTTGGGTTTGTAATTTGACCCATCCTCATGAGCCACATATTTTAAAGAGCTCTTCTTAAAATATTCCAGGTAAGTCTTTGAAAATATTGTATGATTTAGAAAAAAATGCAAATATTAAGAAAGTAATGAGTTGCTCCCTGAAAGCTGCAGCTAGTGGCTAGTCATACTGGGTTCAGCTAGAGTGATACTGAGCGTCAGTGACATTAAGAGGATAAATTGGCACTTGGCAGGTTGTACATACAGTATAAGCTAAGACACACCTTTTAGTTAATGAAATATTAAAACTGTCTTTAATTCATCATGTGTACAGCACATTTTTACAACAGGGTAATGTAAACAATTACTTAGAGAGATGATAAATATGAATATGTAAAAAAAATAACCATTGTTCATTTCTCTCTTCTGGTTAATGGAGTTAGATGAAAGAAGGCCGCTTTGTAGAAACAGACACAAATATAAAATGCACACTTCTTTACAACACTGATAATGATGTGAACATGTTATACAGCTGTTGGGTAACAAGAATACAGCAAGTGAACAAACAATTATTTATTTTTCTCTGTAGCACTGACAGGAAGCACTTGCAAAGACTTAAATTGGGTTACAGATTGGGTAGTGACATGACCACTGTAATCATGTCTTTGGAGCCAAAAGACACAAAGTTCAGATGAGACAGTGGATGGCTAGGTCATCAGTTAATCATTGGCTGTGTCCCAATTCAGTGTCTGCATCCTTCAAAGGACACGTCCTTCAAAGGCCAGGTAGGCCACGTCCTTCGTATACCGCGAAGGCCGGAAGTAGCCGGCTGCGAAATGGGACGGTCTAGCCTTCGGTGCGCAAAACCCCACCGCCTTCGCGCTATTCCTGTTGCCTAGCAACAGGAACGCCAGCAGCCAGAGAGTTTTTCACAGCATGTCCGACAGAGATGGAGGCACAAATCTCACTTTATTTTGTCTTTACTGGAGCAAACTGAGATGATTAAACTGTATTTTTAACATTAGCTAGAAAACAACAGTTATATTATGTAGTTTGACTAAATAGTTTACTGTGACAATATAAATGCATTAAGTATACAGACCAGTGTTGAAGTTAGTCTGTTTACTACTGTGCTTAAGTTAAAAACTCAAAAGTATATTTCTTTATTCTTATTTTATGTCACTTTATAACATCTCTGAAAAAAATACAATTTCCTCCTGGGAAAGTATTCTGATTCTGACAGACTAATATTGTTCTTTATTACAACCTGTAGATTGACTGAAGGCTGCA
>VUQH01037174.1:0-17118 GCA_015106775.1 Etroplus canarensis | reverse complement strand
TCCAGGGCACCACATGCAATCACACAAAGTTGATTGTTTTATTTTTGATCCACAGAATTCACAAAGCCGACCTGAACTGATGTGAAAAAGCAAAGAAAAAGTGTTAATAAATAAACCTACTGTATAAAAAACCTACTAATAATACAGCAGCCAATGACATGTTTATCAGAGGAATGGCAAACCGTGAAAGAAAAAGAAGCAATGATTGAGCATGCTGTTAAACTCTCTCCAGTGTCTTTCTAAATGAATCATGACTAATAAGGCACGCATTCAAGGGAGAGTGGCAGTCACAGAGCTATAGCCTTCAGGAGGCAATGTTACATTGCCTGCGTTAAGACACTGAAGCAGCTGTCAAGAGTGTGAGAATTTCTCATAACAACTACGCATCTGTGGCTGTGATAAAAATAAGCTAAAAAAAAGACTGGGTAAATTAGAAGGCTGTGCAATGGTAAACAAAGTCATAATTTAACATTATAGCTGGTCTGCGGGAGTTCTAAATCTGTTGTCTGGAGATGATCTTCCTGTAGTCATAAATCATCAGTGACTAGTTTGTCTGAGCTGAAGAGCTGAGCAATGAGGCCCATTGTGCATCTGTCATTACAGAGACACAAAAATGGAATATTTATATCTGTAAAAGATTACACAGTACAGTGTGAAATCTTTGTAATCTGAATAGCATGTGTGCTATTCAGATAGCTATATCTGAATAGCATACATGCATATGGAGTTACAAATACATTTATGAAGTTGCTGTAAAAACCTAAAGAGCATAAACAGTTTTTGTGTAACTACTACTACTGACAGAAGGGGAGAAAAAAAAACAGCTGCACTTCAGATGTGAGTTTTAGTTAATAAATTCTGGATATTCTAATTAAACCACAACATGTGACTTTCAATTCTAATTTCAACATGTTAACAAATTGAGTGCCTTGTCTGTTCAAATTAAGTCAATCCATTATATTTTAATGTATTTAGCATCCAACCAGAGCACAAAGTCCATATAAGTACAAATGAAGGTCAATTCAATTCAATAGAATCAAAAATGAGCAAAAGAAGAAATGTACAATTTGAAGAAATGCAGTTGAGATGTGTAATCTGAGGAACTAATTTTCGTAGTTTGTAGATTTGATCACAGTTCAGCCTGAAACTCTAAATGAGCAACAGAGAAACAATGCCCAAGCATGGTCAGCTACACTAACCCCTGACCTGCCACAAAAGTGTTGCTCTAACACTTTTCGACATCAACCTAGGGTTGAGCATTTGACAACTTTTCTTTCTTCTTACCTCTTTGCGCTTCTGTAACAGTAGTTCGAGCCTATCATTGGCCCTCTTAGCAATGACCTTGTTCCTCTCCGCCTCATACTGTCTTTGTGTGTTGTCCATATTGATGCTCAGGTTCAAAGCGACGTTCACCAAGGCTGTCATCAACTTCATGGCTGGCAGAGACAAAAACATTCGAATACATGATTGCAGGAATAACAGATTCCAAACAGCAGCAGCAGCATGGGCATGCAGTCATAAAGCAGAAATGCACAATAAAACTAACCTGCTAGTGTGCTTGTATGTCTAAAGGCCCTGACCTGTGAGTCAGACAGGCCGGTGAGTAGTGAGATGACTGTGTCCATCATATACTCATCATAAATGATGCTGTACTGACACTGTCGCACCAGAATCACAATGAAGTCACAGAAGTTTATCCTGAATTTCTTCCACTGTGGTCCTGAGAGGGTTAATGGATAGTCACCGCTGTCCTGTTTAATGACAGGACAGATTCAGGCCCCAAGTATTAATTTGCTTAAGACCAGATTTAAAAAAAAAACCACTTCCCATGTTGGTCCGTAGTAACTGAAAATTGATGGTTAAATTCTTCTCTTAAAATAAGCTCTATTAAAACACAGCCTACATCACCTCATCAAATTCCTCTGTCATTTTCCGGATGATTTCGGAGTTCTGCATATGTCTGAACATCTCTGCACTCACAGCACCTAATGGCGACAAAATTGAGCATATTAACTGGCTTTCAGACACCCAATCTGCTACATATTTAGACAATACATGTAGGATGGCTACCTTTACAACCAGAGCACTGAATGAAGAAGTTGATTAAGTCCAAGAGAGCGATGTCCCTGTCATGTTTGTATGCCTCAATCCAGTCATCAACCACAGACTAGAAAATAAAACATACCCACAACAATTAAAACATAATTTATTTATACATCAAACTAAAATATAAAAATCAAAAAACTTTCTAAAAACATTACCTTACATTACAGCTGTGCTTTGTCAAATTCACTTAATCCATTAAGCTTGATTTATAGTTATGCACTGAATCCCTGTAGATCTTACGCTGTACCGAGTCATGTCACTATTGGCATTTGAAGTGGTGCACTGGTGTTGATGCATTACTCTTATGAGTGACACTGAGCTGATCATCTTTGACTTGGAGCTAAAACTTAGCAGCAACACTTGTTACTTATAGTGAAATGCAGAAATAAGAAGCCTTTAGACGTACTGAGCCATGACAAGTTATCAGAGCTATGCAAACAGCAGAAAAACAGTGCATTTATGTTGAAAGAATACTAGCTATTGAAATAGCATTGTGAGCAAGCTACGTACAATTACAGTCTATTACACTTGAACTGAGGCATTAGTCTTGTACCAATTGATTAACTGTGTTTTCCTATGTTGAGTTACAGTGATGTGCAGGGAAAGTGCAAGACAGGAGCAGAGCGGGGCATGATTTTGACTATTCGATTAGTCATTATCTTCTTTAAAAAATGTAATACTGTTTGTGACTGTTTTTTATCTAAAAAATATTTTTCTTCTTTTTACTAGGCCCTGGTAGGCCATAATGCACTACTACTGTCAGGAATGGGAGTAATACATCTAAAAGCTATTTGCCAGTCACTACTGAACAACAAAAATAGAAGAATACGCTATTGGAATTTTTGCTAGAAAAGCTCATCCCTCAAGCCACGTAGCTACAGCATAGAGTTAGCACAGTAATATAAATGAAGCTTTACAGATTAATTCTTTACAAAAAATGATAACCACAGATACCAAACCAGTCTACACATTGGTTAAAAATGAGAAGAAAGCATAAACTGTCACTGTGCACACACCTGTGTGGCGCTTTTCCCCATTTTAACCACTTCAAATAGTGTCATGTTTTCCATTCCATTCTCCTGATGGTGGCCATTCACCCAGCCGAAACCAGGCCTCCCTGCTCCACCACCTTTGGCCTTGTCCCCAGGCGCCTTCTTCCCCTTCTTGGCTGCCTGTTGAGGAGAAAGATGTTCAGTGGAAGATGAAAGTGTTGCTCTGTTATCATACAGTAAATCAAGTGTACATCCAGATGCAGTAGATCATCTGTTTACTGAGCATTAAAAAACTGGAACTAAATCACAGTACAGACATTTGATGCAGACAGCAATGTGGCATTGACTTATTTTCTGATCAGATATAGCGGCATGACATGATATCAACTTCTTCTGTGTGTTAGCCTTGCAACATACTAGAAACCAGTTAAGGGTGTTTCATCGATATACACTCAGTGCATGCTATGGTGCAAGTGTGGGTGTGACCAAGACTGGACAGTAACAGAGGCCTCTACTATGAAGCAGGATGGTTTACTTCTTAGTGAGGTACACTGCCACAGTAACTTGTGTTCCAGACCTAACATCCTCTGGAGCAGGTTATGTACCTTTGTCTGCTTCCTTGTATTTTCCTCAAGGGGTCGCCACAGCGAATTAATTCGCACTGGTAATCTGGCAGAGGTTTTACGCCAGATGCCGTTCCTGACACAACCTGTCCAAGGTCAAAGGGGCTTGTGTCCCCACCTGGAATCAAACCAGGGACCTCCAGCTTGTAAGTCTCTACACTACAGGGACACTTCTCTGGAGCAGGTTATGTAACAGGTATGAAATCCCCACCTGCTGACCAATCAGTTCTCTAGAAAAAAGCGTCACCATTCCTGGCTGATCCCTAGAACCTCAGCATGCAGATAGTAAGGAGGTCTAAAGTTTTTTAAGAGGATCTAAAGTCTTTGTCTTTCCCTGAGCATCAGTAAGAAATATAGATTCGTATACAACTTTATTCCTTGATTTTTTTTCTCTGTTGGCTGAAAAAATATTACAATTTTATTTTTTTCAAAACATTAATATATAATCCTCAAACAAGGCACCTATATGCACTTGTGGACCTTATATCAACTTTGCAAGTAGACTAAGTCTACATTTGAATTATGTTTTTATATTACATTCTTCCTCTAAATCCACTAAATACCATCAGGTTACAGCCAAAAGAATAAGAACTAAAAGTATAATCGTAATCAGATTCTCCTGTTTTTTAATGACAGAGCTATAATACTGATAACTCTGTGAACTTACATAGTCAGCATTTTTGTTGGCTTTGCCTTTTG
This sequence comes from Etroplus canarensis, assembly GCA_015106775.1. Classification (NCBI taxonomy): domain Eukaryota; kingdom Metazoa; phylum Chordata; class Actinopteri; order Cichliformes; family Cichlidae; genus Etroplus; species Etroplus canarensis. Next base: position 12,698 of record VUQH01037174.1, on the reverse strand, counting down.
GCTTCAAATTGGTTAGACTTTATTAATACACTAGATCTTACTAACCAAAGTGTTTATAGCTCCCACACATTCACACACAGCGCTTTTCCTCTCACACTGCTGATTTGTCTGCAGTAGCTGTTTTAAGTTCAGCCTGAATTTTGTGTCAAACCATTTTATTTTTTAACAGTTTTATCTTCCTTTTTTACTATTAGCCATTTGGCTGCTCATTCGCATCCTGATCAGTAATATGCTGCCAACACCACCTCTTCAATTTGAACCCGCTTGGAGCTGCATTGTTAAACTCTGGGTTGACTTATCAAGTTGATAACCTCCTGTGTAAGTTAGCTTAGCCTGATAAACTTGCTTCGTAGTACATCACCCAAGTTAGGAAAATCAGAAAAACATACCATGCCCTTTCCTGTCTTCGCATTTTTGCTATCAGGATCCTCAAGGTCAGTATCTGAAGACAACTGAGATTCTGCCTCTCTTTGGAAAACATATACATTGATTATTAATTATTATTAATAACTGCAACCACAAAAGATAATTCAAGTGTAACAAACACTTATTCAAAAATAGTCAGCACTTGCACACATGCATAAAATAAACACTGAAATAGACTGTCAATTTGAAAATAACATCTTCATGATATTCTACTTACTGAGGAAACTGAAACTCTTTGTGCAAGTCCTGCGCTGCTATCATTTCTGTAACATTTTCTGGATCTGCTGGAGTGGGTGCTTCTGCTGCTCTAGATGCTGAGCAAGGAGATACCTGTATGGTAACACATTTTTCAAAAATTGCAAATTTAATGTATTTATTGATGAATGACAGAAATGAAAGAACAAATCACAGTACAATCAACAACAATCTCATGGAGCATTCACCCCATGTTCAGCTGCAAGAAAATGTTCATAAACCCTTTGAAATGGCAAGATTACTTTCTGGATAGATTACTCACAAATTTTTTCTAAGCCACAATTGTACTTTCGCATTGCTATTGAACTATTCGTGTAATTTTTCACAGTGTAAGCTAGAAAAAGTAACTGCTGATTTCAGTAACTTGTGGAACCTCCCCCAGTAGGTTCAAACTCAATTAGATGTTTTTTGTTTTTTGATCCAGTTTTTTGGAGTTGAACAATGATGAAGAGGGTTCCTTCAATGATCTCAAGGCCTAAGGTAGCAAAGCAGCCCAAATCATTCAATTAATTTATTTATATAGTGCCAAATCCCAACCAAAGTCACCTGAAGGCACTTTACATACACAGCAGGTACAGCCCATGCTTTATAAATTTACAAAGAGAGAAAAAGAGAAATGGACAGACAAAGGGAGAGAAGGAAGGGGAGTGGGAGAGAGATGCAAGTAGCATCAGCAAGAACAACAATCACTGGCAATGAGAATACCAATAGCAGGTTAAAAAAAACAAAGACTTAGAGTTTCACCATCAGTGAATTTTATTCTTATAAACGTAGTTCAACAAGTTCAACTTTTGTTTGATGTGTCAACAGAACAATATCCCACAAGTGTTGTGGAACATATGGAGTTTTTGTATGTTTTTTGCAGACCTAAGATAAGCTGCAGTTTTTTTTTTTAACTGGACACCTGTGCTTTCTTTTTTGGTGTCCCTTCACTAACAGCATTGTTGTTCAATGCTTTTCTTACAGGTCACACGAGTAAAGATGTGAGCAGGTTGTAAAGCTTTCTGCAGCTTTCCTGATTTTACCCTTGGGTTCTTTTTCACTTTTTCAGGATGACTCCTTGTGTGATCTTTGCAGGACGCCCACTCCTCAGGAGAGCGGCAACAGACCTGAATCGTGTTGTTGAGGACAGATGAACACCCACGTGTTTAGAAATTATACTGTAGCCTTCTATCATCATGCATCTCAATAATGCTTTTTCTAGGTCCTGCAAATCAAGGCATGGTTCACACCAAACAATCTTGCTTGAGAAGGGTACTTCCTTGTCAGCAACCAAACTTGATGCGCCTTTAGTTATAGGGGAGGAATACCTGAGCCCAAGTGGTTATAAGCAAAGAGGTTAACTTATTTCTAGCTTGCAGAGTCATTTATTGCTCAATTTTCTCAATAAAGACATAAAAAGCCCAACTGTTTGTGTGCTACTAGTTAATCAGACTTTGTGTGTGTGTGTGTGTGTGTGTGTGTGTGTTAAAAATAATGCCACATTTTACTGAATTCTCGTAATTCTAAAGGGTTCTCAAACTTATTCTTGAAACTGTAATATTGAAAGCAAAGGAACAAAGAGAGCAAAGGGATGAGTGTTTTTGTTTTTGCCCGAAAAGGCACACAAGGCCCTAATGTCCTATTTACAGCTGCTTATCTGTATCCAGATAACTTGTCTGCATAAAGGCATGTAATTTACATGGTGTCAGCACACAAAGAACACACTGGGACTGGAATGAGACACATGCCTAACCACTGCTGATAGATATGCTTATTAGATCTCTGGCTTGTGTAAATGCAGTCCATGGAGCTCAACCAAATTCTTAAGAAGAAACCTTCACAGCAATTTAAATGCTGCTCCTCACAAATGCCTCAAGTAGTAGTGATAATGCTGCGCAATGGGAAAAATGAACCTGTATAACAGCACTGCTCCCCTTGACCTGGGATGCGCCACATTTGTTGGCAAGTCAGATAAATAAATCTGCTTTATTTTTATATTGAGATGGTTGTATTCTGGGCACAACTGCACTCACAAGAAGGTGTTTTAATACCAGCAATGGTTTAGCTGTTTACATGGATTACATGTTAACAGCAAGTCTCAGAAACCCAGCCTGCTGATGCCCACACAAACAGCTGGGTGATATCAAACCTGAGCATCTGTCATAACTGTTATTACCATGCAGGGATATTAGGCCTTGTTGCAGCTGACCTAAAAGCTCTTCTACAATACTATTGTGATTGCAAACCATTACAATTTTACAGCGTTTGATTAATATAATTCAAGAAATCAAGCAGTAATCTAATAAACAAAAAACTGGATCCTGGTTGTTGCATGGGTGACTCACCCCATACTTACAAACAGTAGCTATTCCTCATAAACTCAACACTGTTTTTTATATCGTTCCTTAAATGTAATTTCTATGTATTAACATTAAATACTATTTTAGATGCATTTAAGCATTCAGTATTTCTTACTGCAACCTGTAATTACAGACATACATAAAGGGGCCACTAAGTAATTTCCCCCCGGGGGTTAATAAAGTATTCTGATTCTGATTCACTTCAGTGATTATTTAAAATAAAGCAGGGCATGAAAAAATGCAGGGGTAAATAATACTGTTTATGATGGCAATTCTATTTGGCATCTTCATTTTCAGGATACTGATATTGTGCATGTTCATTGTGTCATACTGAGACACAATAAACTATTCATAATTAAACTGTTATGCTATGTCAAAATGTGCTACGTTATGTTAAAGCTGTAAGAAAGTCGTATAGAATGAAAAACAATTCTAGGCAATTTTAATCTCACTAAGTACTTGTTTAAGTGAACTATCAGTCCAAAATACTTCAAATTTTCTTGGTCCATAATCTTAAATATCATGAGTTGAACTTTGCCTGCTTTGGATAATAGGCCAAAAATAATACAAAGATAACTAGCCTCTTAAAAAAAGGAGGTTAACTAAGATTTAAGAAGACAATTCATGTCAAATGAATTGGTGCAAACAGAACGATCTCTGCATCAGTGTAGGAAGGACAAAGGAGTCGTGGACTTTAGGAAGAGCAGCTGCACCCTCTCTCCATTTGTCATCAGAGGAGTGGCTGCGGAAATTATCCAGAGTTTCAAGTACCTCCGAGCCCACATTTCCAGGGACTTGACGTGGGCTATCAACACCACAAACATTATAAAGAAGGCACACCAATGCATTTATATCCTCAAGAGGCTGAGGTGGGCTGGCCTCAGTTCTCTGGTCCTGGCAGCTTTCTACTGGAGTGTGGTGGAAGAGTACACTGCCCTTCTCCATCACCACCTGATATGGGAACTGCTCTGCTGGCAAAAAATCTCACGCAAAGCAGCCTTCCTTCCACAGAGGATATTTACATCAGCAGGTATAGGAGCAGAGTGGCTTGTATCATGGCAGACCCCTCCAACCCAGCACACTGCTTCCCCTGCAGGGTGCTGCAGAGCATAAATGCACCTTCTACCCAGAGGCTTGTGGCCTCACTAACTCTCACTGCACTTCATTTCTCACTGTGCTAGCTTTTAAATTTTTGCTCTGTTTTAAATATTGCTGTTTTTAACATGCCAACCTGTTTTTAATCTGCATTGCTTTATTATTATTCATTAAATGCACTTTAGTATTTAGTATATTTGAGCATAGATTTATTTATTATGGTGATTTACTCTGGTCTGGGATACAAATTTCAATTATTCATGTGTAAACATGTTGAATGGCAAATGAACAAACCCTGAACCTTTATTAATTGAATATAATAATAATAATAGGATACAGCCTAATTTGAATAACATCCCCCAAAACCAAGGTTTCCAAGTCTTTGGAAGGTGCTTTCTCCAGATTCACATTCACTCTCCATTTTACAATTCCGCAAGCTAAACTTGCAAACTGCACTTTTATCTACATTTCTTTTCATTCTGAGTTGAAAACAAGTTATTTGTGTCTCCGATGGTTCACACTTGAACGGAAAAATGAAGTACTTTGTAACAAGTTACGTTATTAACTTATTTTCTTAAATGGTATGAGAATACAAGTGCTCTTTAACTTTATTAGTAACTTGAAATTTGCAGAAGTTATTTTCAGAGAAAAGGGGAAACTGTGGATACGTGCTTGCACAACAGTAGAACGCTGTAACTGGAAATCCCAGTAAATACGACAAGGCATGTCCTGAGCAGAGCGGGGGCTTCTCCGCAGAGTCTGAGCACCATAAATGGAAGTGCACACTGTCTGTATTTCAATGCTTCAATAAAACGTTGGTTACTTTCTTGGATGAGTACTAACGAATGTCTTTCATGTTCATTACGGGTATTAGAAAACTGTAGAATCACTGGAAATCTGAAAATAAGTTAATCACAACACAATTGTGACAGGCGCAGTTGTATACTTCCGAAATACAAACAAGTAGAGATGTTGGGGAGGCTTGCTGCTATCCGCTCATCTCCTTCTGACGTGCTAAGCAGGTCTCTGCCTAATGCGAGCTAAACTTACTGATATGTAGTCTTCGCCAGACACATTACCCCTCAATTCAGTTAGTTACCCTTTCACCCTCTTCTCGCTAATTTACTGATGCAGAGCTCCGACCGCAACGATTGGGCCTCAGGAGTGTTTTGATACATCTCAGGAGTCCATTAGAAGCTAGCTTGGCTAGCATTACCGTTAGCTGTGGCTGGCTAACTGGACCACACAACACAAACTGGAACCACACGTAGGCTGCGGTTGTTAAACATGTTGATTTTAAGATAGTCTGATAAACTAGCATTTCTATGTTTGTGACTACTTGTGACACTGAGCAAATGTGTTGACAGCTACCTAGTAAAGCAGCATGAATGGCAAACTCCTTGGATGTTAACGTTAGCTATCCGCCATTTTACTTACCTCGTTTTAATTCAAAGACGGACAGAAATCAAACAATCCAAGCGTTGCGGACTTTTCATAGAGGGTGCTTTCGTCAATGCCCCGCATAAGCTGTCATTTTCCAAACCTCAGCAATAGTAGTTTTATTTGTGGGCTAACGTTAAGAAGCTTCTTGGCGGCTAATATAGCAAGGTACACGCTTGTATTTTCGTTGTTTTGCATGCAGCACACACACCACCTGTCGGTGGCATGGTGTATTACCGGTGAGCTCCTGTCAGGGCTCTGGAGCGTCTCACTTCTCTCCCGTGATCACAGCGTGACGGCGGGCCCCATCAAGTCATCTTATCGAGAAATATCCACCTAAGCCTAATTCTAAAATTCGTCTGCGTAGCCCTGTGCGTCAGTACGTCGCCTACGGTGTAACTTCCTAAGTGCCACTAATTATTGCTATTCAATGAAATTACAACTATGGTGCATTAATATATAAACTCGTTAGAAATCTTTGTTGAAGTGTTTGACAGGAGGTCTAAATGCTCTAAACGTTTATAAAGTTCTCTCCTTTAAGACTGAAGCGAATAAGTAAATGGTCAAAGTTTTCACATGGATTTACCTGATAAGCTAAGTTTCCTTATTTTATCCAATTTTTGCACAAGTATTGCTAAATAAATGATCAAGATATAGATTAGTAGCCTATTGGATGGAACCTTCCAAAAGCAAGTTAAGTAAGTCAACAAATGCACATGAAAAAATAACTTTTTGGGCTATTACTTTATTATTAGTTTGTATCTTTTTGGATGTTTTTGGACTTTTTATATCTTTTACATGGGGACACACAAAACATCCACTGTTATAGACAGAACATACTCCTGGGTTTCAAAAAATATATCTCGAAAAATTTGAATTAATGTGTAAAACTTTAATAACTTCAAGGCAAATTATGTAAAAAGAACTAACATACTAACTAAAACATATATTTAGTTTCACTAAAACATTAGTGTTGCAGTCTTACACACTAAAGTGAGGATTCCAAGATAATGTCTTGTTGTTTGTTTGTATGTTTTCTGTGGCAGTGTGGGCACACTATCATGTCAGGTCTAAAGCTGCTGTGACCATAAAACACAGCTAGACTATCCTCCAGTCCAGAAAATGTATTAATGTAACTATATATACACAATATGGATAAAAGTATTGAGTCACCTACACATTACACTGATGAGCATTTATGCCATCCCATTATTTATGCCATAGGCATTCTTATGAAGTTGCTGCTCACAATCTCCATTCTAATCCCAAAGGTGTCTGATGAGGTTGAGGTCAGGGCTCTGTGAGGGCCAGTCAAGTTCTTCAACAATTAACTCATCCAGCCATGTTTTTATGGACCTCAGTTTGCGCACTTGAGCACACTCGTGCTGGAACCAAGAAGGACCTTCCCCAAACGGTTCCCACAAAGTTGGAAGCATAGAATTGTCCAAAATGTCTTGGCAAGCTGAACCATTAAGAGTTCACTTCACTGGAACTAAGGGGCCCAAAGCAAACCCAAAAAAATAACGGCATAGCATACCTAACTTTACAGTTGGAACAAAGCAGTCAGGCAGGTTATCTCCTGGTATTCACCAAACCCAGACTTGTCCATCAGACTGCCAGATAGAGAAGCATAACTCATCACTCCACAAAACATGTTTCCACTGCTCCAGAGTCCAATTGCAGCAGGCTTTACACCACTCCATCTGATGCTTGGCATTGTGTTTAGTGATGTAAGGCTTGCATGCAGCTGCTTGGCCATGGCAAGCCATGCCATGAAGCTCCTGGCACACAGTTTTTGTGTTAATGTTAATGTCAAAGGAGGTTTGGAACTCTGCTGTTACTGAGTCAGCAGAGTGTTGATGACTTTTATGCATTATGTGCCTCATCACTCGATGATCCTGCTCTGTAACTTTGCATGGTCTGCCACTTTGTGACTGAGTTGCTGTGGCTCCTAAGTGCTTCCACTTTGCAATAACACCACTTGTGGTTTATCATGGAATATCTAGGAGGGAAAAAATTTCAGGAACTGATTTGTTGCAACACTGGCATCCTATTACAACACCACGCTGGAATTCATTGTGCTCTTTAGAATGACCCATTCTTTCTGAAATGTTTGTAAAGGCAGACTGCATGGCTAGGTGCTTGATTTTATACACCTGTGACAATAGGACAGAAAGAAACACCTGAATTCAATGATTAAGATGTGTGGCCCAATATTTTTGCCCATACAGTATACTTCCGAAAAGTCAAACTGGTACCCTTTTAAAAAAATTGATTTTTTTAAGTAATCATTGACACTGCTGTCAGTCTGTTCAGAGTCAGAGTGTTTATGTGTGTTTGCTATGAGTTCCTTGAATATTATGTATGTATTCTGAAAAAAAGAGCAATTTCTCTAGTAGAAGTATTCTGATTCCGATGTTGTACATATTAATATATTTATTAAGTGTAATTTTTTTTAGGCAAAAGAACTCATTTTTGCTCCAGGTCAAGCTAGTTTAATGAAATTGCTTAAGTTCCTCCTTCAAAAATTGTACTAAGGCTCAGACCAACAAGAAAAAGATCACACTTTTGACAGCTTTGGCATTTTATTGTTCCATTAATCATATCTTACAGGTTTTGTAAGCAGAACCAACTTGGTAAGCCACCAACTGTTAGTAATTATGACTAATTCTAAAATCCATTTCACCTCATTTCCCTTTACATCAACATGTATGTTTACATTATGATCCATTCAAAGCCATATCTTCATAGGGGTGCGGAGGATGTGATGGAAACAGATGTGATGCAGTGCAGTGTCACAAGAAAAACTCACATGAAAAGGAGAGAAAAGTCTATAGTTCTGGCGGGCCGTGCTTGGATAGATTAATTTTCTGCTGGTGAGGCTTCATCTATATGAACTCATTGAGAAAACTGTTTACTGTCCCTTCAGGTGTGTCCTCCAGATGCTGTCCCTGGCAAAAGGAAGGCACCACCAGGAGGTCGGGGTCCTTGATCTCGTTTTCAATGTCCATGGTGCTGTAAGACAGTGACACAAAAATTGCATGTGCATTCTTTATAGCTTGCATACATCCAATGTACCAACTAAATGTATTTCCCTCAGGTGTTAAAAGGCATTAAAAAAATAATCTCTAACCTGAAAATGAATGATGCAGATTCAGTGACATAGAAAGTGGACACAGGCAAACATCCCATGGTTACAGCCATGGAATAGTGGCCTGAAAATGAGGACAGAAAATTCTCAAGCAGTCAGTATGACCACAACTACACAACAGCACCACAAAAATGCAGGTCTCATATGTTTAAAGCATCTCTCCCACCTTTCTTGTCGGGCATTGAGCCTGTCCATATATTAACTTGTAATCCCTCCCCTTCAATGGATGAACTCCCAGAGTGTACATTAGTGTAAAATGTGGCATCATCGGGAATATCTAGAGGGTGCATGGTGCAGTGCAGTGTTTTTTTCACACAGCTCTGGTTTCTGCTTTCAATCTCATAGAATATCCCCTGCCAGAGACAGATTTGCAGGTTAATTTGTGAAACAGCTTCAAGTTATTTACTAATTTTAATTTGCTGATTTAAACCAGTTACCTCTTCAAAAAACATCAGCAGATCCATTCCATGTGAAGTGTTTGTGGGGTTGCTCTCATTTGATCTGAACCGTAGTTTCTTGCCCATTGAGTCATAGGTGAATGCACCATAAGCTTTTATGTCACCTTTCATTGACATCTAGTTTCATTGAGAGAAGCATACATTGAGAAAGAAAGTGAGAGTGTTTAATGGTTTAAAATGCCATAAAAGGGTCAGAAGAGAAGTTATGACAAATAATAACAAATAATAATAAAAATGCTTACCACAGACATGAATCCTGTCATATTGGGTGAATCTGAAAGATAAAAGTGAAACTGTTAGGCCTTTCATATACCAACAACACTAAACATTTAATACATTTTAATCTAATATATAGATTGGATTTTGTGTGTACAAGCTCAAAAAGAAAATACAGTCATCTTAAAAGACGCTTGACAAATAACTCAAAATCAGATAAACTGAAATTAATGGAAATGATGAAACTGCAAATTCTTACGACAAGGCTGATGGTGCTCTGCACGGGTGCTGGCAGTCAGGCACATGAAGAAGAATAGCGTAACAGCTGCATACATTTTCCTGGTCCAGAAGGAATCACAAAATAATGTTAGAGATGGCAGAAAAAACCCAACCTTAAGCTCATCTAACTCTTGGTGAATTAATAGCTGCTTTTATAGGACTAGAAACTGGCACAAGACAATAAGTCTTGCGTAAAAACACTCAGGGTGATTATCCCCTGGAGTTCAAAATTCAAGCTGTCCAAATATATTAGCCCCTGTCCCTGTTGGTGGGGAGCCAGTTACACATTTTTTCCTTTTCTTTTTTGATTGTGCAGCTGTCCTATGATGAAATCTCCCCCAGCTGCCCCTTCTTTTAAAAGTACTTCTAAAGATTAGACTGATCATGGAGGTGTATCAAGGCTATGTGAAGGAAGCAGTGTTAACTATAGGTGAAAAATGACTTTATGCTTAGTATGATAAGAGCTTCTTGATTACAGTAATGTTGTGATTAAGAGGAACACAGGCCTATAGCTAAGGGTTGGGAAGGTGGAGTGGGGGCTGGAAGTGAAATCTGTCAGATATGCATGCAGCTCATGTCTGATAGAAATTGAAACCTTTCTTTGACTGATGAATTTCTATTCCTCAATGAAAGTGAAGTAAAATTTACTTCCCTCTCACTTATAGCCAGCAAGCCAAGGAAGCATAAAGTTGTCTGCAAGGGGCTTAAAATCCCAAATTTGAAATTACACGACCAACCTTTACAATAAAGACTATATCCAGTTGTATGTATTTTTCTCCTTGTCAGAATTAGTTATGTTTAAAATTAGCGCTATGATAGACTCACAGCCTGTCTGGGGGAATGTTATTACAGTTAACTGAAACTAAACTAAAATCTGGAACTAAATGAGAATAAAGAATTTTAGTTAACTGAAAAATTAAAAATCACATTTCTGATAAAAAAAAAACATTACAGCTAGCTAAAATGATATTATGTGCTCATAACACTAAATAAAATGCTAATATACAGGAAATGTCCTTTAGTTTTAGTCTTTGTCAATTTGGTCAGTAAGAAACTTTAATGAGCCGATAACATTCAAAGTGGGTGTCTGATAAGGCTTTTGTGCATCTGTTTACTGAGACTGCAGGATCTGCACATGACTGAGAGTCAACTGACTTCACAAAATATTGTGTTTTTATTGTAATTTGTAGTCTGAACATCTTAAATCTTCCCCTGGCAAATTCCCTCTGTATTATAATCATTAGGAAAACTAAAACTAACAATGAAACTAATAACAAGTACCTTTCAGCTGCTCCCTTGTATTCTCCACCAAGGGGTCGCCACAGCGGATTAATCCGCATTGGTAATTTGGCAGAGGTTTTATGCCAGATGCCCTTCCTGACACAACCCTCCATGGTGAGAGGGGCTTGTGTCCCCACCTGGAATCAAACCAGGGATGTTTTGCTTCAAAGGCAAATGCGTGAACCACTACACGACTGGGGACACTAAACTAGTAACAAATAAAATAACGCTAAATTTATACTAAAAACTTAATTCAAGCAAGCAAACCACCCATTGCAAGCTAACTGAAACAAAACTGAATTAAAAAAGCAAAACTCAACAAAACTAATTAGAAAATACAAAAGTATAATAATTTTGATTCTGGGTGTAGCTGGGAGAGGCTTCAGTCTTCCATGGCCCTGAATTGGATAAGTGGAAGAAAATGGTTAGATGGATGTTTAAGACTGGACTCTAATTCTCTATATACAGCTACAGTGGGGTCAAAAACAATGAAATTGTCTATAAAAACAATTACCTTTAGAAGGTTAATTATGTGCTCTTAGAAAGACTTTAGGATTCCATTTATTAATTTCCATAGGGACTCAGAGAGGGTTTGATTACAAAAAAATGTAGTTCAAATTATTTCAATATATAATTCAATATACAGAAGAAAGAAAAGTAGATAGGATTTCACACAGTTGTTTGCTTTTATACAACTAAACTGTTTAACAAAAAAAATTTTTTTGCATTTAACATTTGACCATGTAACCTCCACGACTGACATAAAAGAAAAAAAACCCAGAAAGTATATGCATAATTTCATATAAAGTACTAGAGTCATAATACATACATAAAAGACTGAAGAGTCAATGGTGAATTTTCTTTTATGCAAGTGATCCAAGATAAATAGAAATCCTGGGGTGTTTATACTAGACTGACTGCAAAAGCTGGGTTACAAATTTGTTGTTTTCACAATTATAATGTGTGCAGCTGTCTTTTGATCTGCTGGCCATGGAAATGTTCCAGTTGTGTTTGTGTTTTCAAGTGGACATTCTGTGCACTCTCTCATATGAGTGAAAAACATGCACCAATAATGTATTTCTGAAAATACTTATGCATTTAGATGATTTTTAATGATCTGTATTTTGGTCCATATTACTCCAGTTAGCAGGATCTTCAATAAACTGCATTTATACCGTATACAGGTTTCAACTTCAAAAAAAAGTTTTGAGCGTGTTTTTAAATAAGAGGTTTAAATTTTGAAACTACGTGTAATCTGTGCATATAGAATATTGTCAAAAATTGCTATTTCTCTCCTGGGATTAATAGAGTATTCTGATGCTTATTCTGATTCTGATTTAAGCATGAAAGCTGTACTAGAATGTTGGTATTTTTAACCAGCAATATAATGACTCCTCTATGATTTCTTAGATGATTTATCAGTGTGCTTTCTTTGTTATTCTCATACAAACACACACACACACACACACACACACACAGATATAGAGAGATAGAATGATAGCTGTTGGTATAGATATACATTCAACTATTCGACTGACATGCCTTTTATTAAAAAGTCATTCTAAGAAAACAGAAAATAAATATGTATTTCAGAATTTCTTGGATTATTTGCTGATTGCTGTTACTATGGATAGGGCAGCTGTGGCTCAGGAAGAAGAGCAGGTCGTTTTCCAACACGAAGTTTGGCAGCTCGATCCCTGACTTCTCCAGTCTACATGCCGAAGTGTCCTTGGGCAAGACACTGAAGCCCAAATT
>VUQH01037173.1:0-18555 GCA_015106775.1 Etroplus canarensis | reverse complement strand
CCACCCACCTCTTTTCACTCCCCATGCATTTATTTGTTACTGCTGCATGTCATTAAATGTTGTCTTCTCTCTCCCATAGCGTGTGCCTCTCTCTGCTCTCCTTTCTGTTTTCTCTGTTCCCTCACCCCCAACCGGTCGAGGCAGATGGCTGCCCCTCCCTGAGCCTGGTTCTGCTGGACGTTTCTTCCTGTTAAAAGGGAGTTTTTCCTTCCCACCGTTGCCTAGTGCTTGCTCATAGGGGATCATCGGATTGTTGGGGTTTTCCCTTTAACACTGTAGTATCTTTACTCTACAGTGTGAAGTGCCTCGAGGCGACTTTTGTTGTGAATTGGCGTTACATAAATAAATTGAATTGAAAATTGAAATTGAACTTAAGGCCCGTTCAATTCTGCCCCAGCCCCTTTGCTGCATGTCACCCTTCCCATATTGTCCTATTTTTCAACCCCTATGCAGTGAAGTCTGGATGTACAGCAGGGTGGTGCAGTGGTCACTTTCACCTCACAAGCCGGAGGTTTGTGGTTTGAATCCCCTGGTTGACTCGGGCCTTTCTATGTGGAGTATACATGTTCTCCCTCTGTCTCCAAATAATCCAGCTTCCTCCCAGGTTAGGTTAACTGGTAATTCTAAATTGGCCATTTATGCGAGGAAGTGCTTAAAGTGTATAGAATAAAGAAATGTGACTTGTAGCTTAAAGCATTTTGAGTGGTCAGTAAGACTAGAAAAGCCTTATAAATTTAAGCGCATTACATGTACTGTGCTTGAGGCATGGCAGCAGAGGATTTATACTGTTCAAGGTAATTTTTTAAAAGTGGTCTCAAGCAGTAGTTCTCCAGGGTGCCTGAAGACCTTTCAAAGTTTTTCCTTGGACATTGGCTGCTTTTCCACTCATTTTTAGTCCAGTCTTTTTTCCTGACTATTGTCAAATTTTGTTTTTTGTTAAGCATCATAACACTGACCAATGAATCAGTCAAGCATAACAAAAGGGAAAAACCAGTGTTGTGTCTACACATGACAGATAACAAAGAACCAATTTTAAACTGTATTCTTAGGCAGCCTTTTGCTAAAACACATTATTTGTTCCCATTTCTTTAGTTGAATCTACAAAAGATGTCAGAGATAACCCAGTTTGACAGGTATAAAATAGTGTTTTTGCATTAAAAAGGTAATTTACAAAGAACTATTGGCTCAAAACTTGGCATACCTTGGCATTGTGTGCAGTGTTTCTCTAAACATTTTGAGGAAACTGGACAAATGGAGAGCGAAAGAAGAAGTGACATGCCCAAAACACTATCTACAGCAGATGAAAAGTATCTGAAAGTCATGTCCTTAGAAAATAAAGAAAATTCCAGCAAAGACCTGACGCAAGACCTGAGAGATGCATCTGGCCCTTTGGTTGATCTGATCCATCTATTGTTCATCGAAGCCTCCTCAGAAATGGCCTCATAGTAAGGGTGGCTGTCAAGAAAACATTATTAAGGAAGATAAACAAGAAGAAAAGGTTGAGGTGTGTCAAATTACACAAGAACTGGACTGAAAATCAGTGGCAACAGGTCTGAAGTGATGGTACAGTTTTTGAAAATTTTGGTTCAGTTCAGCATTGGTGGAGGCTCTGTCATGGTTTAGGGCTGCATTTCAGCCAGTGGTGGTGGAGATCTTGTAGAACCTGCTTTAGAAATGTAGAAAAATAGCATCAGATTTTGATAAACCATTCAATACCATCTGGCAAGGGTCTGATTGGCAAATGCGTCATTTTTTAGCATGTCAGTTATCTCAAACACAGTGCCAATGCAGTAAAACCCCATATAGATAGAAAAAAATACAGTTGAACACTATCAGTCATGGACTGGCCTCACCAGAGGGCAGATCTCAATATTATTGAATCAGTGTGAGCTCATCTGACAGAGAATGGAAGAAAAGGCAGCCAAAATCCAGAGATCTTTAGAATCTCCTTCAAGAGACCTGGGGAAATATTCCTGAAAACTACTTAAAGAAATGACAAGAAAATTTGCCTAAGAGAATTCAGTCTGTGTTGAAGGATAAAGGTGGTCATACCAAAATATTTACTTTCAAGCTGTTTAGAATCGTACAAACTCTTTTTTTCCCCTTATACAGTATTTCCTTTCACATTTGCACACTTTTCAATACATTGTTACAAATAGTCCCCATTTTCCTAGCAAGTTTTAAAAGAAATCAGGAGTGGCTCCAGACACTTGCACTGTACTGTACTCTGTATTGTTTTTGAGTAAGAGTTAGAGTAAAGCATCAATCTTAGCCTCCAGATATGAAGGGAGAAAGACAGAGCAGAGATGTTAATGATAAAAACACATTGTATTTGATTTTGTTAGACTTTTGGGATCAGTGATGCTCTCATTGGATGTGAGTTCTCTTAACTAAACAAGGCTTGCTTCCATTTAATGTGTCAGGTAATTTAGTTGAAGTGAACTGTCGTGGATACAGGTATAGAGCGCCACTTCACAACAACAATTATCTCAAGATTTTATATTAGAGAGAGAACCCTGATGATCAGATAATCCTCCGACCAAGTACTTGGCAATGGTGGGTAGAAGAGACCTCCAGCAGAACCAGGCTTAAGGAGGAGGAGCCATCTGCTATGACTGGTCGAGGGCGATTGGGAAGAGATGGCATGACACATGTAGAGCTTAATATCATAACAGCAACAGAAGTGGAGGCAAAGATCATACAAATGATGAACATGTGCTGGATCTTAGGGTAGACCCTAGGACATACTAGGTGCAATTGAACTTTCTTTCAGTGTTTATGAATTCAGTCAGAAAAGGGTCAGTGATATCTAGCTGGCTTTCCTTGTGGGAAAGACGAATGCTTTAGTTGATGATCTCAAAAAAAGTTTAACAAGATGTCCTCTGAGATCTACAGATTGTTAGTGGGAGGAAGTTGGTTGTGTGGTTGCGTGGATTTTATTTTGAAATGTAACTTTTAAAGGATCCCCCCTAATTGCTGAAGGAAGGAGAGAGGAGAGAGAGAGTGGGATGGGAATATAGATAGTTATTGGCTAGAAGGTGTGAAAAAGGCCGAGAAGTGATGTGTTTTAAATCGAGGATTTTAGCAAGTCACTTCTTTTGACAGAGACCTCTGATGCACTGTCCTGAGAGACATCAAAGTGATGCGCACACAGAAAACCACAGAGAGTAAGGAAAAAATAGACATATGCACATCATAGTCATCATTTGGCTTACATCTTCAGGCACATTTGACTTCATGAATCTCACAACCCTAGCTGTAATGGTATCTATCATTATAAACCCGTATTCAGATTTCACTGCTCTTTTCTGTTCTTTTGATGCCACAAGGGAAGATGAAAACAAGAATATTTAGAAGGTTAGGAGTTCAGCTCCCACAGGGATTGCCTCTGCTAAAAGTGTGTGCGCCAATTTTCTTTGCATGCAAGCACTTGGTTAAAAGCCTCGAGTGACAGATACAGTACATTTCTGTAGTGACTTACAAACAGAGCTGCAGGAAAATACTACATATAACTCATCTCTGCTTGTCATGGTTGGACTGTGCCAGCTCCCATGTGGTTCAACCTCTGTGTGTATCAGAATCTGGCCGGTCTGGATTACTGTACGTCAAAGCTGAGTCGGTGCAGCATGTACTGTACGGAGGAATAATAACAAAACTCTATAGCCTGTCTGCTCTGTTTTCTGACAAGAGTGCTGATTCTGCTCAGTATATGCTCATTATTTCCAGAATCCTGCTGCCTGCTAGTTTGTTTAGACCAATTTCTGGAAATTCAACCTAAACCAGCCCATGACAGACCAAAGACGGGCTAAATATCAAGAATATCACTTTAACGCATGTTTTTTTCATTCTCTCTAATTTGATGCTATATTTTTTATTCATTTATTAATTTTATTTTAAGACACTGTTGCTCATTTACTGTTTAGGATTCTTTTGCTTTTCATGCTCAAAGTTACGATGCGGTGAAATCAGTTTTCATGGACTGTGATAAAAAATGATAATATCAAGAGACACCGGACCTTGGTGTCATTAACCTTGTGAGCTCTGAGTTTCAAGCTGCAGTTATTCAAGTATTAAATGCTGACATAGACTTCAGTTCACAAGATGCAGGGTATACACTTATCCTCCTCTTTGAACCACTGAAAGACTTTGGTGGTAGATCTGCTGGAGTCCATAACATGATCACTGGTTGCTAAACTCCTCCCTCATACAGTAATTATCCAGTCATGATGTTCATAGAGTCCGAGACTTCAGAGAGATCTCAGTGTGTAAAGGGTAGAGTCGTAAACCACTGATGAATGCAAGTGATCCTCGAGCCCTCAGGCGACACTGCCTTTGTCGCGACACTGTGACAAATATAGCCACCTGGGCTCTGGAGTGCTTCAGAAAACCACTGTCATTTAACACAGCCTATAACTATATCCAGAAATTCAACTTGAAACTGTATCATGCAAGAAGAAAGCCATACATTAACTCTATGTTCACCCATATTTCTGCTCATTTTTAGAAAAAAATAGGTGTCCTTCATGCCAAAGATAAAAACTTGAACATTCAGATTGTTAACAAAAGGTGCAAAAGCCAGCATCTGTGATGATTATGGGAGCACATCAATGCCCACACCATGGGTGAGTTGCACGTAAGAGAAGGTACCATTAACTCTGATGTGAGGATTTTAGAGAGACATATGCTGCCACCAAGGTGCCATCTCTTCAGCAGGCCGGTGCCAGACCGCGTTCTCTACGGGTTACAACAGCGTGACTTTGTAGACACAGAGGGAGTGTGTTTGACTGGCCAGATGCCAGTTCACATCTGTCTCCAACTGAAAATGTATGGTACATCATAAAAAGGAGAAACAAAAAATGGAGCATGGACTGTTAAGCAGTGTTATGTGTTATATCAAACAAGAATGGACAAAAATTGAAAAACTTCAACAATCAGTATTCTCAGTTCTGAAATGGGGCAGCATGGTGGTTGGCACCATTGACCCACAGCGACAAGTTCCTGGGTTTGAATCCACCAGCCAGCTGGGGTCCTTCTGTGTGGAGTTTGCATGCTCTCCCTGTGCCTGTGTGGGCTCTCTCTACTACTCCGGCTGTCTCCCATAGTCCGAAGACATGCAGGGGGTTAGGTTAATTGGTGATTCTCAGTTAGCTGTAGGTGTGAACATGTGCATGAATGGTTGTCTAGCTGTGTGTTTTAACCCTATGATAGAGTGGCAGCCTGTCCGGGGTGTACCCTACCTCGTTCCCTATGGCAGCTGGGATAGGCTCCGGCTTCCTCACCACTCTAAATCAGATAATCAGAAGAAAACGGATGGATGGAGTTCCAAAGTTAATAAAAAAGTGTTATTAAAAGGAAAGGAGAGGCATGTTTACACAATTGCCTAACTTTTGTTGAGTGTGTTGCAGCCATCAAATTCTAAATTAGTAAAAACAAAAATCTATTAATTCACATGAACCTCATTTTTACTGCATTTGGGAAAATCTCTGTAAATGGGGTTTGTATCACCATAGCAGCTCTATAGTTTAAAGTAATGTTAGAGTGCTCTTTTAATTTTATTTGGAAAGGTTTACCAAAGATATACCCAAACCTTGGAGATTTCTTGTAATTTCCTCTCTTCTCAGTTTGGTCTTGTTCTTTAAAGCTCTGCTGCTTCAATTTTTGAAGGTGCTGACTTTTTGATCTTCACCTGTTCTTTTCTGTATCTCCTTTTTCCACTTTCCCAATTTGCAACAACTCCAGAAGACACCTTAAAAAGATTTCAACCAGCTAGTTATTTTTCCTGTGATGTGGCTTGGTATTTCAGTCAAATAAAAAGGGCTGACAATATCAAAAATTTACCTTTGCCAGTAGATACAACATTCATGAGATAAATCATTCATGAGATCTATTTCCCCCTGGGATTATACAATTTCCCCCCTGGGATTAATAAAGTATTCTGATTCTGATTCTGTTTCTGAAATTTACCATGGTTACAGCTGTAAATGGCATAATGTGTTGTGTGAATAAAAAGCCTGGCATAGCTGCAGGAACGCTCAACAGCTTTGACAACAGCAAAAAAATGTAAAAAATAATAATAAATACATTTTAAAAAAGAGTATTGTGGAATAGAATTAACTACTAAATGATCACTTTAATGTGTTCAAACATGACAAAATAAGAAAAAAATTAAATCAACACAAAAATATCCATCACATAAAACTAGATTCCATTAATTTGGTCAGTTAGAAGCAGAATGGTATCAGTTGCATGGCCTGTAAAGCTACTGAACCATCTGCGCTGTGCTCTGAATGTTTCAGCACAGTCAGTCAGATCTAAGATATCACTGCTTATGGCCAAGCCTCACCTTAGCAGGTTTTAAAGGTCCGCTCTGTGACCCAGACATCAGTTCAGTCTCCTCCTCCACTTCCTCCTCCTCACAGGCTCTAAGAGGAGTATGACCTCACCATAAGGAGAGCCTTTTTTCCAGCTGTCGCCAGTGTTTTTCAGACATGCCTTCTTGCTGCTTCTGCCCTATTTTTTTCTCTCTCCTTTTTAAAATCTGTCCTATATACTCTGCTCTATAGTACTATGTTCATTGTGCTTCTTCAGCCTGAATTGAACAGAATGGGAGACAAGGAATATTTCATATTGTTAAAATTTGCACATTTACTTCTCTCCTGAAGCAATCTGAGAGAAACGAATCAGAATCAGAATACTTTATTAATCCCCGGAGGGAAGAAATTCCATGTTTCTGCTCTCTTTGTCTTCCTAAATTGTTTTCAAGGACTGAAATTCAGAATAAAAGGTGTCCCTGCCTTGTGTAACTATTGATTGCCACTTTCTTTTTCCAGGATCTTGAGGGAGCATTTAGGAGAGAAGGAAGTGCAGTTGTCCTTAACGTTTGATGCTGTGGACGAGGCTGATTTGGCTAACTACACCTGTTACGTGGAGAACCACATAGGGAGGCGCAGTGGTAGTGCCATACTGCAAAAGAAAGGTAGGTCTTTCTCTTTCCCTACCCCCATAATTTACCTGTTTTTGTTTTATTTATTAGAAATATTGTAAAAACGAATCAGTCTATATGACTGCAAATGACAAATTATCAATGGCAAAGACAACCAGATTTTTTAACCACTTTCTGCTTACTGAGAGAAACCATCAATAAGTAGCAAAATGTATACCTTAGCATATAAGTAACAACACACTTTAAGCTTTATAAAAGAGACAGAAGATGTTAGATATGGCCTAGGATGGAGCCTTGAGGTACCCCAAAATCTTTTTTCTATTACAAAAGACCTTGTTGGGGATTTTTATCACCTTTGATATGTTTTCACTGGCATTTGGTTTTTTTTTTTTTGTTTTGTTTCTGTGCAATAGAACTCACAATTTGGATCCAGGAGTTTTTAAATGATATTTTATAATTGTGGGATAGGGCCCTCTCTGTGGCCTTGGTGGAGGTTTCTGGGTGCCTCTAGTAATTTATTGTGTTTTATTTTTCTTGAAGCCATGTTAACAAGGGAATGAAAAACTTACCTAAAATTTGGTTCTTTCTGAATAATATGCTATAATATTTACATAAAAACTACAGTACAACATCTTCATATAGTCCCCCATACTGAAGTTCACCCAGGACCCAAGTAGCATTCTTGTTCTCATATATAGCCTAATGAGAAATTCATGCCAGAGACTTGCTGCTGACATCAATTTTTAGCCAAAACTCTGCTGATTCAGTACAGTGCCAAAATATTTTCTGTGTATGGAACTATAGTAGATCTGAAAGAACACCGCTGTTGCTGAAAATATGGTTTTTCTTGAATAATTTTCAAACTAATGATGATATCAACGTGGTTCCAAGTGCTACGTGTACATTTTCATTGTCAGGGAATCACATTATGGGGTTAACATTAGTATGACACTGTTGTTTTCATTGTATCATGAGGAGACAGGCCTTGGGGTTTGAAGTCACCGAGTGCTTCTAGTTAATAAGTTACTTGCAGCTGGTCAAGTCACCCATTCAAAGGACCAGCAAAATATTAATGGACGGGTATTTACACAGCACTTTTCTACTCTAACTGAGCACTCAAAGCACGTTTTACTACAAGCCTCAGTCAGCACTTTATTCCATGCCTTTAAGAGCATCTAACCATCATGCACACCTTCTCTCTCCAACCGGAGCAATTTGGGGACCAGTGTCAGATTGGAGTAGCCAGGGATCGAACCACCAACCTTTTGATTAGAAGGCACAACCGCTCTACCTCCTGAGCCACAGCATTCCCAGTAGCTTCCTCACTTTAGAAGACTTTTTCTCCCTTAAAGTTCAGTGAACCCCTCATGCTGGTGTGCTGAGAATGCAGCTAGAGTCAAGAGGAAATTAGAATAGACGAGCATTACTAATCAACACAGCACATGTTAATCTTGTTAATCTATGCTAAGAGAAATATGAAAACTTAAGGCTAAACTAGTAGTACTGGCATTTACTACTGATACTAAGAGTAAAAACAGAGTTATAGCTATGTATTTTCATTCTATGATATTTAAAATGGTTCTTAATTAACTCTTAAGCTGTTGTTGGTATTTTTGTCTGATTTTGGATGGAGCCGGCCTTCATGCTGGTCAACAACCCTAACGCCTTTTAATGCCATAATTAAACTAATGATGTGACGCTGACCTTCTTACATAACTCAACAAGAATCTAAATAAGGCTATTTATGAACTTATTAAAAGACTAAATATTAAAGGAACACTCATTTTAAACAGCATTTCTTGTTGTCAGCAAGACAGCAGTAATAAATAGTCCCTGGATTTAGAGTCTGTTCTCCCAAGAGCTACACTTTATTTTGCATTCTTTTTTCATATTTCCTTTGCTCTGATAATTTTAAACCGTATCTGCTTTATTTACCTGGGACATATCCAGTCTCTCTTTATGATTCTGTTAGAAAGGAATACCCCTCCAGCTCTGTACTTTCATGGTCTAGTAAATATTTGTGGATGTGAACGGCTTTGAGATAATAAAGACTTTAAATGTGTGGTGTCAGAAATGAAAGCAAATCTCTCCTTAAGCTTAATGTCAAATATTTGGGTGCTAGAGAATGTGATGCCACCTGTGTTTTAATCTAAGACCTATACTGCAATATCTGAAACGCCCCTGTCCATCAGTGGATTGATCGCATGCAAGGCAAAAAAAAACAGGAATACTGATCTACACTGATGGAGTAAAAATTACAGGAAGCCGTACTACTTACTCATTTGCATAGTCAGTTGAAATGTGCATGCAGGCAGCGATACCTCCTTTTGTAAAATGCACGGCAATCAGATTATCAGTGAGAGTGGGCCTGTTTGTGTCAGAGGCCGAAAGCTAGAGAAAAAAGTGAGGAATGTAAAGATAGGCAAATAATAGTAATGCAACCCTGAAGGAGGAGATGCATTGTCTTGGCAACCTCAAATTTCAGTAGATGAAAGACCTACTTGAATGCCCACTATATGAAATAAATGTGTGTAATGCAAGAAAGCAAGGGCAGGGAGAATTGGAGAAATGTGAAAGGAGATAAACAGGCAGTGAACACACAGTGGGAGGCTGGACAAGGCGAGAACAGAGAGAATAAGGGAGAGGTAATAGATGCAGACAGAGAGATAAAGATGGGGAAGGTGAGGGGTGAATGAGAGGACTGGGAGAGACAAAGTGACGGGAAACTGAAAAGAGGGGACACAAGAGACGGCGGTGGACTAAAAACAGGTCTGTCTCCCTCCCCGTCTGGCTTCTGCCGAATGTCTTGGGTGTCAAATCTATCTTACTATACTTAACTAGCACCCCGGGGACTCTCACATACAGATGCACACTCACACACAGGATCAGGCAGACACACACCTCTAGAGGGGGTCAGGATGAGAACTGTAGGGACCTCATTACTTAACACTGTAATTACCTGCAGGAAACGGTGTGTGCACATGTGCATGTGTTTGCATTCAAGGTTTTGATATATTCTGTGTGTGCTTGTGTGTATGTGTGTGTGGGTGCGCACACATTTGTATGAACAGCTGCATACACACACCCACACACCCACACACCTACACACACACACACACACACACACACACACACACACACACACACACACACACATTCCTTCCCTCGTGGGAGGCATTACGTGTAATGGGATTGTTCAAAAGTATGCTCTCAGCACACACACACACTAACAGAGTGGAACTTGTACATGTTGAAAGTGTTCTTGTCAGCTCTGTCTTGAGGAGCAGATCGTTACTGTGTAGCTTCATAACCAGATTCAAATGAGGTAGAGATATTCTAAATGTTTGGCTGCTCTTTTCTAAAACACACTCACTCCTTCTAGGGTTTTATTTTTCTCTTTTTTGTTCTTATTTCCTTTTTGACTCATGGCTCAAAACACAATACAGTTTGGGCTGCAGTCATTCTTGCACAATGTTTCACTGCTTCTCCTCATTTATATCGCTGCCATAACTATGTGCAATCGTTTTTTGTACGACTTTGTCGGTCTCTCACATCATGTGGAGAAATTTTGGCCTACTCTTCTTTGCAACATTGCTTCAGTTCATTGAGATTTGCGGGCATTCGTTCGTGCACAGCTCTCTTACAGCCCTGCTGCAGCATTTCAATCAGGTTGAGGTCTGGACTTTGAGCGGGCCATTGCAACACCTTGATACTTTTGCTTTTTTTCAGGCACCCTGTTGTAGATTTACTGGTGTGTTTTGGATCATTTTCCTGTTGCATGACCCAGGCTTTATTGGACTCAAGAATACTTTTGCAAACAGGAGAGTTCATGGTTGACTCAGTGACTGCAAGGTGCACAAGTCATGTGGCTACAATACAAGCCCAGATCTTCACCCCTCCACTGCCGTGCTTGAAAGTTGGTATGCGGTGTTAATGCTTATATGTTGTGTTTGGCACTGAGCATTATGGCCACTTTGGTGTCATCTGTCCAGAGAACATTGTTCCAGAAGTCTTGTGGTTTGTTCAAATGCAACTTCACAAAGTTAAGCTGTGCTGCCATGTACATTTTAAAGAGACATCGCTGTCTCTTGGTAACCATTCCAAACAAAACACACTTGTTGAGTCTTTTTTCTAATGTTCTTGTCATGAACTTTGACATGCTAACTGAGGCCTTGCATTGTCTGACCTTGGGGTTATTTTGCTAGGACATCCACTCCTGGGAACATTCAATTGTGTACACACCTGAATGCTCCAGACCAGCAAACTTCCAAAACTTATGCTTTTATAGAGGTGGTCACACTTGCTGATTATCAGTTAATCAAGTGCTTTTGATTAGCAGCAACTGGCTGCAGCTTAGCCTTTGTTTGGAAGCAGTAAGGGCATACATAGTTTCTCACAAGACCACATAGAGTTGTGTGAAAACTTTCTTTTTCACATGACTATGTTACGGAAACCTGTTGTTTTTATGCATAAAAATACTCTAACCTTGGGTAGCAGCTAACTATCCTGCATTGCCCTGCAAAATAAATCTGCACTAATCAGTGTTTTGATAATTACAATAGCTCAAATGTCCATGTCCAGTGTGAAAAAGTTTACTTTTAATGACAAAGATACAGAGAACAAAGGTATAGAACGTGGTATAAAATCAGCAGCTTTTAGCATCGATAGTTTATTCACTATTAGGATAAAAAGCCTAGTGAATGACAACAAAGGTGACAGACATAATCAATATACTGTATGATATTTTTTCCTAAGCATTTAACCAAATACTCGTTCTAAGCACCAGATTTGTACTGAGCTAAAGTAAATTTCAAAAAAGAAAATCATCACAAAAAGAGAACCATTCCTATAGTTAGTAACTATTGTCATGAGAACTGAATAAAACCATTTAAATAAGCAGTTATTTATAATTCCCACTTCTGGTTTAGGCTATTTAAAAGTTCATTCGCCAGGCCGAGTGTTCCAGAGCCTCCTGCCTGAAGCCTTGAAGCTCATAAGGTCACATTTGGGTGCCAGAACACAACATGACAGCCTAAACAAAGCACAAGTTATCTTAAGTTAGTGCAAGTTATCAAAGCTTGATTTCATGCGCTGAGTGTGTGTGATTGAATTAGGGTGTGCTCTCACTCTGCAATGACCCACAGTAATGGGTTGATGCAGCCACGTTGCACGCATGCACTCACATGGACACATGCACCTACAGTACACGCACCATACACATACACTTATTGTAACTGACAGAGCAGAAAGAGCTGCCCTAAGCCATCATGATGAGAGTCTTACTAGAAAGAAAAACGGAGGGTGGGAGATGGCCGCAAAGAGGAGAGGAAAGGAGAAGGGTTGAGAGAAAATGACAAACTGGAGGACATATGGCGACTCTGGAAAGATATGGATTTAGTTTCTCACATGTCACTCAAAGGTTTATGTAAGGTTATGAAGCTTTGAGATTGGGCTCACCGCAGGCTCCAGTGCTGTCCTTTTCCCTTCTTTTGATGGTAGTGAGCACAGATTTGGGATGAAGAAGGACGACAGACTGCCTAAACATTTCACACCCCTTTCAAAAATGTAATAACATATCATGTCTCCAGGATCTTGAGGAAAATATTTTGTCTTTACAGTGTGTCATTTTAATCTGGAGCATTTGGCCATATGACATAATTTTTATCAGATGAATGCTACTCAATCTTTCTTTTTTTTCTGAGTACAAGCGTTTGGGCCACTCTGGCTATTCACAGATATTATATATTTCTACTCAGAATGAAGTTGAAGCTGTGCTGGGGTTAACTGTGGGAGCAAAACTTCATGAAAGTCAATAAAGAAAAGGATCAAAGTTATGTTAATCTAACAATCTCACCAGAAACACTTGAGGCTGAGAAATGCAGCCAAAGTGGTGGCAAAGTGCAAAAACTGCAGTTCCCCTAGTGGCCACTTGAGGCTGGCTCCAAAGATGACCTAATCTCTTTAGACTTCAGTGTTAAAACATATAATTTTAAAACATTTAAAAAAAAAACCTGTTTACAGTCCGTTACAAAAATGCTTTTGATCTCTGTGGATAGATTTCCCCTTCATAAAACATCTATGAGAGATTATATTTTTTTTTACAAGCTTCTGAAGCTATGGCTTAGGAGGAAGAGCGGGTTTGATCCCCAGCTCCTCCGGTCTACATGCTAAAGTTTATTTCGACAAGACACTGACCCTTGAATTGCTCTTGATGCATCCACTGGAGTGTGAGTGTGTAACTGTTAGAAAGCACTTAAAGGCATAGAATAAACCCCTGCATGAATGTGTGTGTGAATGGGTAAATGTAGTAAAAAGTGCTTCGAGTGCTCAGTTAAAGTAGAAAAGTGCTGTAGCAGTGCATTTACCATCAATTTGGATACTGGTGAGGCTTAAAGTTGAGATTGTGGCCTCTGTGATTGGCAGGTGTGCCAACACAGGGGGCTGTAGTTGATAGCTCTCTGCTGGCATTTTTATTAGAATTACTTGACAAATGATATGGCCAAGAGTTTGTGCTTCAGTTTTGGTGCGTGAAATTCTAGCACTTTAGTAATCTGTTACTAATAAGGAGATAAAGTAAAAAGTAATTTGCTATAAGACTATATAGTTTGCAGCTGCAGCTTGCTAACCAAGCTTGCAAGCTGATAACTTGCAGTCCACTCTCTCATTCAAATATGGTAACTTCTAGCTACAAAAAAACCCAATATGGTGCAGCCAAAATGCTAATGCTCGGCCTTAAGCAGTCCAGAAACCAGTAGGTGACGTTACAGTTGCTGTGCCCGTCTTTTATATACAGTCTATACTGTACTAACAGTAAAAACAAAAGCAGCAGGTGATTGATGTAGAAAACAGCTTTGTGGGCACAGCACAGATGTCTATGTCATTTAAAGAATTTTGGTCCATTGCTTGCTCAGTACTTTTGAGAATATTATTATTGACTATACTGATTAAATTAAAGAGAGAAATTAAGAGCGTGTCACCATCCCATGGAAAGTCCAAACTGAAGAATATGACAGATGGTATACTGGGAGACCAACATTCAGGCTATTTTTACTAATAATAAATGTTTTTGACATGTTGTTTTGGCAGCGAATGCTACATGCAGTTTGTATAAAGCCAAATGAGTGAAAGTAAAATCAAGCAAACAAAGAAAAAACAAAGAGTGCGAAAGAAAGTTAAGGCTGTGGCTGTCAATGAACTTCCAGTGCCACAGTGTTTGGTTGTGTAGCCAGAGGGAGAGCATGACAGGTTGAAAATTTATGCAAAAATCTCACTGAAATTTCTTTTATCATATTCCTCTCCTTACATGGAGACTCTGCCACCATTACAAGTGCCTGTTCTTTTTATGCCTAATAAGTAAAGAGCATGCTTAAAATTCAACTTCGGAATTCTGCACCCATTTTCCTGTGCACTGATATCAGGAGACGGCAGCAAGCGACTCATTACTAATGGAAAATATCTGAGAGAGATAGATGAAGGGGAGGCAGTGGTGACAGAGTGAGGGGGCAAAACAGAGAGAGGAGCACAGAAGGAGGAGATAGGGATGGATATGGATGGAGGCAGGAGGAGATAGAAGCAGAGACTTCTAAATGTGTCTCATTACTAATGGAAGCAATTTGAGTTAACTTTACTGTAGAGCAAATATTTGGCAATTAGTGGAATTTCGCTATTTTTCTTTCCCCTCTCAGACCACCACTCCCCACCCTATCCCCCACTCGCTGCTGTCCCAACTCTATATACTATTAAGAGTATCTAGTGAGGACAGCGTGGCTGGTGACAGAAGAGTTGGAGAGACGTCTACTGGTGAAATGTGGTAACTTCAAGTGGATTACACAGTGTGCTGTATTGGTGAATGAAAAGAAAGCTGGATTGTGTGAGATTATTTCAGAGAAAAAGAGCACCAGTATTCCAATGAGACCTGAAAGCAGGCCTTACATTTTTAAACTTGCTGTCTAAAGTAGCCCTATTTTGTTGTCATGCAATGTGTAATACAACCACAGAGAAGCAGGACTGGTCCCCATCTGGACTGCTGTGGGTGTAAAAAGTGCTGGAATTAAAAATACAAATCAGAAAAAGGAAACCGTAAATTAGAAAATAGCCTCGAGTCGTGATAAAGAAAGGGTGCCCTCTTATGTATCGGGACATAATTAAAAATTACCTGGTCCTTAGCCATACTTAAGATGTGGTAAATACAACCTGAGATGGATAATAACACAACATATTACACCGTGTCATGATTGGTTCACAAAAACTAAGCCAAAATGCAGAAACAGTGTGTGGGAAACTAAGTACACCCTTACTGCTTCAGTAGGAATTAAGAGGGTATGTAGCAGCCAGGTGCTGCTAATCAAACGCACTTCTTGAATTGATCATCAGCTTGTCTGGAAGCAAGGAGGTAAGACATATGCAATGATCTTGGGGAAGTAACTGTTGCTGCCCGTCCATCCGGGAAGGATTATGAAGCCATTTCTGAAAGATTTGAAGTCCATCATTTTACAGTGAGAAAGATTATTCACAAGTGGAAAACATTCAAGATAGTTGCCAATCTTCACAGGAGTGGATGTCCCAGCAAATTGTCCCTGAGGTCAGGCCATGCAATGCTGCAAAAACCCAAGAGCTACATTTCAAACTTTACTGGCCTCAGTTATCATGTTAAAAGTTAATATTCATGACAGTACAATTAGAAAAAGACTGAACATATATCACATCAGTCAAATAATAAAGTTCTTTTTTCATACTACAAGTGTTGCTGGAGCTTTATCCTCCATGCCTCTTGGGGATAGGTGGAGTTGTGCCAGAAATCAGAACAAACATCTCACAATGACTGTCAAGCACGGTGGTGGAAGGTTGATGATTTGGGCTCGTTTTGCAGCCATAGGATCTGGACACCTTGCAGTCATTGAGTCAACCATGAGCTCCTCTGTATACCAAAGTATTCTAGAGTTAAATGTGAGGCCATCTGTCCGACAGCTAAATCTGTGGGCCATGCAACAAAACAGTGATCTCAAGCACACCAGCAAATGTACAACAGAGTGGCACATCAAGCTTCTTCTTGAAGTTTGCTCACGTACTTCATGCAGAATTTAAAAAAGTAAATAAAAATAGAATTCCTTATCTTCTACAACAACTGTTCCTTGCCATGACTTGGTAAAGCCAAATAACTGTGGGATAAGATGAGTTGCCTCTCTGTGTGTGTGTGTGTGTGTGTGTGTGTGTGTGTGTGTGTGTGTGTGTGTGTGTGTAGAGTGGGGACAGTAATGGATCATATTTCCCACAGTGTCACTCACCAGCCATGTCCCATTAATCTCCCATTCACCCGCATTGCCTTGATAGCACTAACATCCATTCGCACACACAGACAATCTCAGATCACGTATGTGTGCCTGCCATGCTGATATGATTCCACCTGTTTCTCCCTGTCTGTACACTTTATGATGCAGCTTTCTTTGCATGTTTTGTCAGCTAGTAATTTGCAGTTCAGTAAACTACAGAAACACCCTCTGTTTAGTATCGCAACACACACTAGTGAAAACTTAAAAGAAAGTATGCAAAGTATAAAAATGTTTGAGGCTATCACACCCACTGCATGGGAGACAGTCCAGGAAGTTTCCAAGAGTGTGGGAAAATGACTGTGCGCGCATCTATTTTGAAGGTGGGATTATTTTCCCTCTGCACATTTGCAAAACCATCTTGTGAGCCTTTTCTTTTCAAGTGAAACTTCTGAAAACAACCCCAGGAAACTTTTAAATCTTCCATTCACAAGTTTTTGACTGCAGCTAGAAAAAGGATCAATATTACCAACGGAAGAAAAAGACACTGCATCTATGATTATGACCCTGTGAACTTATGCACATTGGAGAAATCAGCTTTCTATGCTTTCTGCCAGATAGACTGAAGCACGGCTAGTGTTTCTGAAAAGATGACCTTTTCTTAAGCCTAACCAGCAGTTCCTTGCTCTGTGTAAGAGTGTATGCTGAGTAATAAAGTAGTTCCTAACCCTTTCTGTCGCCTAAAGGAAGTGTACTTGAATCCCTACATGCTGCATGTCATTTTTACAATTTCCAAAGAACAAAATGCTTCGCAGCTTTTTATTCTGATTTCAGGAAAATTTAATTCACTATAGGCCAGGCAAAAGTCAGAGTCTGAGTACTTAGAGAGTGTGCTACTCAACTGGAGGACATCATTGTTGTGGAAATCCTAACAGTGACCCAATTCCTTTACAGTCAGCTCAAGTCTCCTCTTTGAAGGACTCCTCCTTTATATAAAAAAAACTCAAAGGTGAAGATTTCGGATAACTACAGGACAAAGGAATTAAAATCTGTAGGGGTGTGGTGCATGACCACCTTTCTACCACAGTCCTAACTCAACTACATCAGTGCAGGAAATAAGACCACTAGACATTGCTTGTACTAGGTTGGACCCCCTTTTGCCTTAATTCTTCATGGCATAGATTCAACACGATACTGGAAGCATTCCTCAGATTTTCCTTATTGACGTGAATACATCCCACAGATGCTGCAGATTTGTCGGCTGAACAGCCATGATGCAAATCCACACATTCCACCACATCCCAAAGGAGCTCTTTTGGATTGAGATCTGGTGACTATGAAGGCCAGTTGAATACAGTGAACTCATTGTCATGTTCAAGAAATCAGTTTGAGATGATTTGAGCTTCACACGGTGTGTTATCCTGCTGGAAGCAGACATCAGAAGGTGGGTACACTGTGGTTATAAAGGGATGGACAGGATCAGCAGCTGTGGTGTTTAAACACTGCTCAGCTTGTACTAAGAGGCCCAAAGTGCGCAGAGAAAATATCTTCCACACCATTACACCACCAGCCTGAACTGTTGATACAAGGCAGGATGGAGCCATGCTTTCATATGCTGGTTTCCTGTTCTTAGTTGACAGTTGTGGTCTTCTGCTGCAGCAACACATCTGTTTCTAGGTTCAGGATGTGCACTCAGAGATGCTCTTCTGCATGCCTCGGCTGTAACGAGTGGTTATTTGAGTTAACTTCCAAAGTTAATTCTGTTCATCTGGACGTAAAGTTTCCGTGGGAGAAACGTTTCATCACTCATCCAAGTGACTTCTTCAGTCTCAACTGACTGCAGGTCTCCCCAACCTTATAAACAGTACATCAAGGTCCGTTGATCAAGGCCCACAAAAATCAAAGGCCATGAGCACCATCCACAAAGAGTTGGGGAATGGCTGCAATCACAGCGTTGTAAGACGGCGAAAGATGTACCCTTAGGCCCCCTCCTCGATTCAGAGACGGTCTTTCTCTTTTCACGTATATGGCCTCCTTGACTCCCCGCTCAAACCAGCGTTCCTCCCTGTCCAGGATGTGTACATCTTCATCATTGAAAGAGTGTCCACTGGCCTGTAGGTGTAAATAGACTGCGGAGTCCTGGCCTGACAAGGTGGCTCTTCTGTGTTGTGCCATCCGCTTCGCCAGCGGTTGTTTGGTTTCCCCAATGTATAAATCCTGGCAATCCTCCTGACACTTAATCGCGTACACTATGTTACTCTGTTTGTGTCGGGGGACCCGGTCCTTGGGGTGGACCAATTTTTGGCGCAGCGTGTTTTGGGGTTTAAAAGCCACCGAGACGCGGTG